>CAUYLG010032508.1:0-21807 GCA_963573385.1 Cacajao melanocephalus | reverse complement strand
ATCGGATCTAATTAAACTAAAGAGCTTCTACACAGCAAAAGAAACTATCATTCGAGTGAACTGGCAATCAACAGAATGCAAAAAAGTTTTTACAATCTACCAATTTGACAAAGGGCTAATACCCAGAATCTACAAAGAACTTAAATTTACAAGAAAAAAACAAACAACTCCATCAAAAACTGGGCAAAGAATATGAACAGATACTTCACCAAAGAAGACATTTATGCAGACAACGAACATACGAAGAAAAGCTCATCATCACTGGTCATTAGAGAAATGCAAATCAAAACCACATTGAGATACCATCTCATGCCAGCTAGAATGGCAATCATTAAAAAATCAGGAGACAACAGATGCCGGAGAGGATGTGGAGAAATAGGGACACTTTTACACTGTTGGTGGGAGGGTAAATTAGTTCAACCATTGTGGAAGACAGTGTGGTGATTCCTCAAGGACGTAGAAATAGAAATTCCGTTTGACCCAGCAATCCCATTACTGGGTATATACCCAAAGGATTATAAATTGTTCCATTATAAAGACACATGCTCGGGTATGTTCTTTGCGGCACTGTTCACAATAGCAAAGACTTGGAACCAACCCAAATGCCCATTAATGACAGACTGGATAAAGAAAATGTGGGACATATACACCATGGGTTACTATGCAGCCATAAAAAAGGATGAGTTCTTGTCCTTTGCAGGAGCATGGATGAATCTGGAAACCATCATTCTCAGCAAACTGACACAAAAACAGAAAACCAAACACTGCATGTTCTCATTCATCAGTGGGTATTGAACAATGAGAACACATGGACACAGGGAGAAGAACATCACACACCTGGGTCTGTCGGGAGGTGGGGGGCTAGAGGAGAGATAGCAGGGGGTGGAGAGATAGGGGAGGGATAGAAAAAAAATAAAAAATTAAATGAAATAAAATTATCTGTAGAGCAATATGATTATACAAATTTGATCATAATATTCATATTTATACAGCTTGAACTTTCATTTGATATTATTTCTTAGCCATGTTTCCCTATCCATGGCTGTAGGTCTACCTCATTTCATTTAATGACTGTAAACAATTTCATGAGATAAACCTATTAGTTTAACTCTATTCATTAAACCTTAAAATTCAAAAAAAAAAAAAAAAAAGAAGGAAAGAAAAGAGAAAGAAAATCTACAAGAAATGGATACATTCCTGGACACACACACCCTCCCAAGTCTAAACCAGGAAGACGTTGACTCCACGAATAGACCCTTAACAAGTTCTAAAGTTGAGGCAGTAATTAATAGCCTACCAACCAATAAAAGCCCAGGACCAGATGGATTCACAGCTGAATTCTACCAGACCTAAAAAAGTAGCTGGTAACCTTCCTTCTGAAACTATTCCAAACAACAGAAAAAGAGAGATTCCTCCCTAACTCATTTTATGAGGCCAGCATCATTCTGATACCAAAACCTGGCATACACACAACAAAAGAAGAAAATTTAAGGTCAATATGTTTAATGAACATCGATATGAAAATCCTCAATAAAATACTACCAAACCAAATCGAGCAGCACATCAAAAAGCTTATCCACCACAATCAAGTCAGCTTCATCCCTGGGATGCAAGGCTAGTACAAAATATGCAGATCAATAAATGCAATACATTACATAACCAAAACAATGACAAAAACCACATGATTATCTCAATAGATGCAGAAAAGGCACTTGATAAAATTCAACACCCCTTCATGCTAAAAACCCTCCATAAACTAAGTATTGATAGAACATATCACAAAATAATAAGACCTATTTATGACAGACCCACAGCCAATATAACACTGAATAGGCAAAAGTTAGAAGCACTCCCTTTGAAAACCAGCACCAGACAAGGATGTCCTCTCTCACCACTCCTATTCAACATAGTATTGGAAGTTCTGGCCAGGGAAATCAGGCAAGAGAAAGAAATAAAGGGTTTTCACATAGGAAGAGAGGAAGTCAAGTTGTCTCTGTTTGCAGATGACATGATTGTATATTTAGAAAACCCCATCATCTCAGCCTAAGAACTCCTTAAGCTGGTAAGCAACTTCAGCAAAAACTCAGAATACACAATCAGTGTTCAAAAATCACAAACATTCACCATTGCATTAGTGCATTATTTATGTCAAACCCAATTCTTAATAAAACCTTATAGACAAATTATCCAATTTTAATGTCTGACCATAAGGTAAGATTTTTGTTAACCTTTTAAAACCTTTTATAAATTTTTGCCAAAAGGTAGATCAGTGCTCTAAAAAAAAATCTTTTGTGCTTTTACTTTAATGTTCAGTTTACAGAAAAACTGAATAATATCCTTTATCCAGTATGTTCACACGCAGAATTTCTTTTACAAGATTAATTTTTCACAAACCTTCCACAACATGTTCAAACCTTCAGCTTTATCACATCTAACTTAAAACAGTCCTTTAAACCTTTAATCTAGGCAAACCTGCATAATTTAGACCAAATGTCTAAATTTTGAAGATATTTTTATTTTACCAATATAACTGTTTTTATTTCACAAAGATTACTAAAGTTAAGTGAACTAACAGGCATTATACCTTTTACTTTTCTGATAAAATATTTGGTTTAGCTTTTATATTTTAAGCCAATTAATTAAAGCTCTTTCATATGAACATTACACACACAACACATATACAGAGACAGAAGATCCATGAGTTGTAATATTTTTCATTTGCTAGTTCTTGATAGGATTACTGGCCTTAGGGTGAAGCCCTTGGAGGAACAGGGTCAGGATAGCATGCAGTTTCTACAGCCCAGCAGGCACAGCTGGAAGGCAAAACAGATCCCCAGAATTTAAGGATCCCATTTTTATACCAGATCCTGGATTTCCCAAAAATAAACACTATGGAGCAAGACAGTGCAATGATTTTATTGTGTATTTCATTGCAAAGCAACCGCGCCAATCCACTCATTCTGTGATTATTTCATCCCCCATGGGAGTTTTATCTCTCAGTGGAGGGGATCTGACATTTCCATACTTTCCAGGTGGCCAAGAGCATGCTTCTCTGATCTAAATGTGCAAACAGCTGAATATCCTCCCATAACTACAATTAGCTATCCCCAAAAGTATATTTTCTACAGTTATTATGCAGCAAAACTCTCTCATAATGCAAAGTAATTTCTGATACCCACAGAAGTTAAAAACATCAGATAATGGATAGATCCATCTCAAAATCTATGGCAAAACAGAAAAGAGCCATAGATTTTGAGATGGATCTATCCTGAGGTTTCATGAGGAAAACAGAGGTTCTCCCAAAATGGGGTCTGTGGTGCCTCCTTTGTTTTTCCCAAGGAGACTCAAGTTGGTAGAACTTGAATATCTACTTTTAATTAAGCTGACTTCTAACCATAGTTCTCTTAAATAAAAAAAAAAAATCCTTTTAAATCTCTTATTACTTGACTTTAGCCAGGCCAAATAACTCATATTTCTGGCTTTTGAACTCTATCAAAAGCAACCTCACAGGTAAAACCAACAAGCCTTAACTAAGGTTATGGCTTACCAGGAGTGTATAAAGTATTTTCAAAGAGGTGGGAAGCAGTTCTTATAAGCTCTTTTCTGCAGGTAGATTGTCCTAAAGAGTCAAAGAGACCAGAAGTGGATAGCTCCTTCCTGCAGCTGGTAGTCTCAACATCTGTTCGAGTCTGGCTGGGTCCAGGGTTTTTATGGGCTCACAAGGGAGGAAGTGCAGGCTGACTGGTCCATGGGCATCCATGGGAGGGCCTGGAAGAAGCACAAGTTCTCACTCCAGGCCAGAGACTCCACCTGGAACTGGCAGCCCAGCCCCCAGGCTTCAGGCTGTCCCTGGCTTGAAGGTGGGTTTTCACCAGGGACTCCCCCTATTTCTACCCATAAGCCTGTCTGCCTCCTGCCATCATCAACATGCCATCCACTGTGCCCAAGCTGTTCATGCAGAGGGCCACCTGCAGGTCTGTGCTGAGCCACCCTCAGCCCTTCCTCAGCCTTCCTCCCATGTTTGTCAGCACCCAAAGTCCAGAGCAGACTGAGGCAGCAGGGGACTTGCATGGCAGTGCCATTCTGAGTGCATACACACCCAGCTGGGTTGCAACAGTGGCCAAGCTTGGCCACAACTTTGCTCGGCCCCACAGCAGGTGCCAATAGCTGGGAGAGGCCAGGGAATGGGAGCAGGCACTTGGAAGCCTATGGGGGTCAGGGGGTTCCTGGGTCCCTCAGAGCGCAGAGATGCCTGGGTCCAGAGTCATGGCTCGGTGACTGCAGTTATACCTAGGAGCATGGTGTTCCCACCCCACCAATTCAGTAGGGGGCAGGCTCCCACCTATTCCCGGCTGCCCCCCAGCTCTGCAGAGCCCACAGACCTGGCCTTGCCTCCCGCGCTGCGGCTGGTGGCCCAACAGTGGCTACTCCAGATGGGCCACTGCCACTATCACAGTGATCCTATACATGCCTACTCCTGTTACCTACAGCCATCAGCAAAGAGTACAAGGCAGATTAATCCAAAGAGAATAGTTTTTAACATGCCATAATGCCAAATTCATTCTGAGTCAAGAGGAAGTTTACTGAAAGGGTATTCCAACCCCTCTAAATTTCTTTTTTTTTTAGAGAGATGGGGTTCTGCTCTTGACACCCAGGCTGGAGTGCAATGGCATGATCTCAGCTCACTGCAAGCACCTTCTCCCAGGTTCAAGCAATTCTCCTGCCTCAACCTCCCAAGTAGCTAGGATTACAGTCACCCGCCACCACAGCCAGCTAATTTTTGTATTTTTAGTAGAGACAAGGTTTCATCATGTTGGCCAGGCTGGTCTTGAACTCCTGACCTCAGATGATCCACCTGCCTCAGCCTTCCAAAGTGTTGGGATTATAGGCGTGAGCTACCATGCCCGGCAAAAACTCTCTAAATCTTAGGAAGTACTCTAACCTTCCTAACTTGGACCTCAAACCCAAGTTCACTTAAGTATCCTTGCCTTTTTGTTAAGAGGGTCATTTAACCCACTCTGTCTTAGGAGAGACTCTAATTCCCCTAAGTTGGGCCTCTAACCCAATCCCATCCTTTACCTGGGTACCCCACCACTTTCCCAAATTCAGCCAGTTGGTGCTGCAGTCTATTTCCTTAGGTCGGGGGTCTCTTTAGTACAGTCTCTTCTTGATTCACCAAAAAAATGTTACTGGAAAGCAGACCCGATCCAGACCCTAAGAGAGGGTGTTTGGATTTCATGCAAGAAAGAATTTTGGGCAAGTTCATTGAGTAAAGTGATAGTAAATTTATTAAGAAAGTAAGGAATAAATGAATGGCTACTCCATTGGCAGAGCAGTGGCTTGAGCTGCTCAACCAGGGATTCTTATTGTTACTTCATAATTATATGCTAAACTCTTCCTAAGGTTTTTGGTTTTTTAGGTTTTTTATTTATCAGTATTTTCATTTTGTTCATGCATTTTTTTTAACTTTCTTTGCATCTTTTTTCAGTTCTTCAAACATCTTTAAGATAGTTTGAAATCACTGTCTAGCAGATCTGCCATGAGATCTTTTTAAAAAATAGTTCCTATTGATTTAGTTTCATTTTTTCCATTGAATGAGTTACCCTTTTCTGGGTTATTTTTTTACATCTTGTAATTTTTTTTAATAAACTTGATATTTGAAGCTAATAACATAGTAACTCTGGAAATCAGATTCTCCTGCTTTCCCAGGGTTTGCTGTTTTTGCTATTGTTATTGTTTTTATATTATAATTATTATAGCCTGTCTCTGCCAGTGATGAGCCTGAGTACAAACTTAAGGTTCTGGTAGGTCCTTTCTGAGCCTGCACCTTTCCCTGAGAATACATGCTCACTGCCTAATTCTTCACACATATGCAATTGCTTTTTAATGTTTTTATTATTTGATGTCTTCCTTCTAAAAGTAGAAAAAGAGAAAATGAAGGGAGGAGAAAGATACCAGCCCTTTAAGTCCCCTGAAATTCACATCAACCAAAGGTAGGAGGTGGGATGTGTGGGCTTTTAATAATGGAAGTAGGAGCAAAGCAATAGCTTCCCACCTCTTTGTCTGCACTTCGGTGATCAGCAATTAGAGCACAGATCCCCAGTATTTGGAAGATAGGGTCCTTTTGTACCCACTTTGGCATCTGTAATCTGTGTGTAGGTTTCTCCAGGAACACATGCACAACTGTCTGCTCTGAACCTGGGGTGCAGGATGGGTGTCTGCTACTGTTCTGAGAGCTGAAATTGACTAAAATTAACTGCAATTTACCATCCAAGCCTTTCTCCGGAAGTTTCAAGCCTTTAATAGACTCCAGATTTCCAAAATACTTACATCAGACAGATTCTGCCAGTGCAATTATTGTCTAGGTGGAGAGACAGAGTCCAGAGGCTTCCTCTTCTGTCATCTTCCTTACCTTAACTTTTAAAGAAATAGACTTATTACTTATAGTTTAAAATATCCAAAATTAAATTTGCTTTTCTATGGCTAACTTACTAATAGAAAGCAGTATCTGCTGCACATAATAAGTTCAATATAACACCTGATTTGGCATTTACATTGCTGCATTGTATTAAATTGAATTTGTATCATTTAATAATAGTTCCAGCTTAAAGAGGAGCATTTATAAAAGGTTTTCAATTGTAGAGATAATCAAAAGTGCTTTGTCTTTCAATATTGTCTTTATTTAGTATTGTGGCCATGATTAAAATATGTCTGCAGAAACTGAGTTGAGCTATAATATCACATGGAAAAGAATTATTAGTTAATTATCAACTTCTAAATCTGTTTCCTTTTAATATTCACATACAGAAGTTTATAATTGCTGTCATTTTCCCACGGATACACTGTATTTTTAAAAAATCAGTTTCAAAAAAAGACACAGATGGCCTTTGTTCCAAAAATCTCTGGTTTCTTTCTCCTTCACTGACCACATAGTCAATAAGCATGAATCACAAAGCTGAGACTTAACATTTTCTTTAATTAGACTGGGGCAATAATAAATCAAGGATTCATTTCTGGAGATGGCAAACTTCACAGATACAATGCTGTGGGGAGCAGATAGACATCTGTTTCATGGGAATGTTGCTAATGGTGATCAGTTACACATTAATGCATAATTTGCACTCATTTTTAATGGGTCAGAGCTTATTAGGTTAACCCTCATTTTTTGTTACTGAAGTTCAGGCTGCTTTAATGTGACAAATATATAACTCTCAAGATTTATTCAGGTCAGATATTTAAGTGTTGCAGCAAATGTTCCACCTCAGCTTTCTGATGGATCTGAAGCAGTGTACAGTCAATTGAACCCCACTCTTGAACACATCCTGAAAATAATATAAATATAGGCTTTTATCTTTTGAGTAGCTGGTATAAAACTACTTTTGGAAAAACATATTGGATTTATTTAGATTATTCTTCAATAAGATTTCTGAAGAATAGAAACTATGACAGAGATAACAAATCCGCCAAATTAAGGTGGGGGTCACTATTGAGGTTTCTCTGGAAGAAATTCAGAATCAAAATGTCTTTGACAGTGACTTTAGGTGGTGTAAGAATAAGGAAGACTAAGAGCTCTATTACAAGGGAAGGCAAGGAGAACCATCAAAGAAGAAACAGGCATAAGAATTTTCCTATTGAAATGTTGTGGCATATGATTGTGGACTCCCTCTGATGACCACTGCAGTCTTCAATAGAATTAACCTCAACAAAATTATTTCACAAATTTACTAGAAATACTCTTTGTATAAATCAGTGAAGAGGCTTAAATCTTGGAACAGAATAGGAGAGAAAGCAAAACAGTAGGAGATGGGGGCAAAGGACCACAGAAAACTACTCCATAGACTTCGGCAATGAACATAGATTAGGTTCCAAAAGTAGATGGGATTTATCATAATCTCTGCATGAGAATCCAGTCAGATTTATAAGTAAATGTTTGCCATTTGTTTAAATAAAACAGAAAGGACATGACACATCAAATGCATAAATTTTTAGTGGTAGAGAGACAAAGAGGCCTATTATGAATAAGTGTAAGAAAAATTTCCTTGAATAAAGCATCATCTAGTTGAGACCTGAAATATGAAAAGGAAATACCTATGTGTAGGAAATGTGGAGAGTGCTGGCACATGCCAAAGAAAATGGTTTATATTGGCCAGGAGTGGTGGCTCACACCTGTAATCCCAGTATTTTGGGAGGTGAAAGCAGGTGGATCACCTGGGGTCAGGAGTTTGAGACCAGCCTGACCAACATGGTGAAACCATTTCTCTACTAAAAATACAAAAATTAGCCAGGTATAGTGGCGGGCACCTGTAATCCCAGCTACTTGGGAGGCTGAGGCAGGAGAATCACTTGAACACGGGAGGCGGAGGTTGCACTGAGCTGAGATCATGCCACTGCACTCCAGCCTGGGTGACAGAGCAAGACTCCATCTCAAAAAAAAAAAAAACAATGGTTTATGCAAAGTCTAAGTAGAAGAGAAAATATTCCATATTTAAAGAATGGAAATGACTTTGATTTATCAGATTTATAAAATATAAGTATATGAATATGAATATAGAATTATAGAATATGAAATATAGTATGTTGAAAAATAATAAATATACTAGAGTCAGACCTTTAAAAGCCCTCTACTCTGTTCTATGGAGTTGGGACTTGATCTTGAAGAAAACAGAGAGTTATTAAAGAATTTTCAAAAGGGAATTAATAATATTAGCAGTATCACACTTACACCCAGACGAATGGGCCCTGGTTCATGGCTTCTTCTAATTATGACTCTCCTCATAGGGCAAGGAGTCCAAAGGGCCAAGGGCACAGGCTCACCTGGAGCCTATGCCCACCCTTCTATAGCACTCTCTGTGTATATAGTCCCCTAGTACACTATACCTAGATAATCCCAAACTGCTTCCACGGTCTCTGTGGCCTCTTCCCTGGGTCTGTCCCTTTATGGGCTGATCTCAACTGGGCTCACCTATAGGCTGGAATAAAGGGCCCTGAACAACTGTTTTGGGAAGGATGATCATGGGCAATAATCAGACATACAGGTTGGAGTGGCTACATATATGTGCCTGGGGCCCCTGGGAGTAATGAATGGAGCTTGAGGGCAGAGATGCTGTATTAGTCAGGATTCTCCAGAGAGATAGAACCAATAAGATAGATGATGATGATAGATAGATAGATAGATAGATAGATAGATAGATAGATAGATAGAATACAAGAGGGAGTTATAAGGGGAATTGGCTCATGTGATTATGAATACTGAGAAGTTCCATGACAGATCATCCGTAAGTGGGAGACTCTGGGGTGCTGGTAGCTTGGCTCAATCCAAGTACAAACTCCTCAGAACCAGAGAAGCTGAATGTGTAATTCTCAATCCAAGGCCACATGACTGATAATCTCGTGGGGATGGGTGGTACATCCTGGAATCCAAAGAAAGGCCAGAGAGCCTGGAGTTCTGATGTCCAAGGGTGGGGGAAGAAAGGTTTATCAGCTCTGTATTTTGTTTGTTTGTTTTTATCTTGGACTCTAGCCAATTGGATGGTTCCTGCCCAAAATGAGGGTAGATCTCCCCCGACTCAGTCCACTGACTCACACATCAATCTCTTCTAGAAACATTCTCACAGACACACACAGAAATAATGCTTCAGCAGTTCTGCAGATATTGCTTAATCTGGTCAATCTGACACCTAAAAATATCCATCACAGAAGCCATGCACTTCCATTTACGCTCTTGCCTGAGCTTCATTGATTTTAGAACTGGGTCTAATAATTATATTTGTTCTTTAGAAGGATCACTCTGACTATATTGCAGAGACTAAAGTGGAAGCAAAAAAGACTAGTAAAAGCATAACATTTAATTATCTGTCAAAATATTATAAGAAAGAGTGGATATGGCCTAATCCAGGGTTGTGATAGTGAAAATGGAGATGATATGATAGAACTTGATGTTTGATTAATGTGAAGGCTGAAATGGAGAGATAAACTGAAAATGATATCCAGATTTTAAATTCTTACAACTGGGTTGATTACAGCATATTGCATTTCAAGAAATACAATAAGAGACAGAATAGTTTACCAGTAGATTATGTTGAATTCAATTTATATGCACTTATAGTTCCTGTGGGAATTAAGATGAAGATGCCCAATAGAGCATGGATTTTATGATAGAAAGAGCTAGGTGCTGGAGACATAAATGTAGAACTTATTAGCAAATAGATAGTAACTGAAGTTCCTGGGGTGAATGAGATCATCTGAGGAGTGATAGGTGAAAAGAGAAGAGAGCTGAGGACAGATTTAAAGAGTAAAGCCAGCATTTAAGGGATAAGAATGTGAAAAGGGCTCCACTATTAAGTGCATTGCCCAGGAAGTTAATTAAATAGGCTGAATAAAATCAGTCAATAAAATTAAATGCAGTTTGTGCGTTAATATCCGATATTACATACTAATCCTGGACGTATAGCCTGCAAATATGTTCAGCAATTTAAAAATAATGTTTAATTATATACAATACATGAGCCAATGCAAGTAACTCACTTTTTACAAATAATATTCTGTAAAGGGGTATTTTTAGGGGTCATAAAAATTTGCCTTATTAATTATAATTGAAACTGAAGATGATTGGTTTTATGCACTATTATAGAATGTTTACATTTAATTGCATTAAAATTATTTAATTGGCATACTCTTCTTTGAGTACCATAGGTCACAGACCATGTTGAGAACATTTTACATAATCCCATTTAATCCTTATGAAAACATAAAACAGCTACTGCTTTCCACCTTTCATGAAGGAACAAACTACAGTTTAGAGAAATGGAGTAACTTGGTCAATATCACAGAGCTCACAAATGACAGAGAGTTGAACTTGGGCTAATTAGTATCAAACATATTAACATTATAAATGTATTTTGGTATCAGAAAAGGAAGTACAAATAAACATACTGAGCAGTTGATTTGAATTATAATTTATTGTAATAAATAATTTTAGGACATCTGCATATTGACTTTCTTATCATGTGTTCACTACTTTCAAAAATGAATCAACTTTAAATTATTAATTTTTGCTACATGGTAAGTAACTAAAATGGAATCAGTTTTAGTTGAAATATTTAAATATCAGTTTATCTTGAAACAATATCCAATTCTTGACACCTGCACTATTCAAGTTATATAGAAAAACAAATTGGTAACTTGAAAGAATTGAGGAAAACAATTTGAATACGTAAAAATTTCTAAAGAAAGAATTTTTTAAATTCAGTTTGCTAATTAGATCATAGCTAACACATAATCATAAATAATTTTTTTAAGAGTCAGGGTCTCACTCTGTTGCCTGGAATGGTGCAGTGGCCTGATCACAGCTCCCAATAGCTTTGAACTTCTGAGCTCAAATGAAATTACCAACTCAGGTTCCCCAGTTCTTAGGATTATAGGCATGTACCACCTTGCCTTGCTAATTGTTTTATTTTTTGTAGAGATAGGGTCTTCACTGTGTTGTCCAGATAGGTCTCTAATTCCTGGTCTCAAGGGATTGTCTCACATCAGCCTTCTGAGTAGCTGGAATTATAGTCATCAGCCATTGTGCCTGGTTACTAATTTTAAACATCATAGACAGATTATTTCTAGGTAAAGTGATGTAAGTAAAGTAAAATAACTTTAGTTATCTATTGATTACCATCATGCGAAATGACACTGCTAAGGACTTAAAATATTTTAAGTTAATTGTCTTTAAATTATATGTACACTATATATTTGTTTAACAGGGTGTTTTCTTTTAGCATAAAAGTAAATTTTAGCATCATTCCTATTCAAATCATTAAAAATTCCTAATTAGTGAGGCATAGCTAATGAAATATAGCATTATTCTTAATTACTACAATAACCTGCAAGTATTCCCATATGCTATATTAAATACAAAGGTGAACTATCCAAATGAGTTTGAGTTAGTTACATTATGAGGTTAGCATGTCATAAAGTTAGGTGTCAATACTGAGGAATGTAAGGTAGATGGACAATGTCAATAAATAAAGACCTTTTGAGAGTAAACCAATAGAAACTTAGGCAAGAAATAAAATAGGCAGTAGTGGAAAGAGGGAAATATTTACTTTCAGAAAATCTATTCAAAGAGATGCTCCATCTTTTTATAAATATATATAAAACAACCAATTGTTTTAAGATTGATATATATGCATACATGTTAGAAAAAGCAAAAAAAAAAAAAAGATAGCAAAAGAGGGAGAAAGACATTTTAGTGAGATAGACAAACAGGCGAAATTATCATTTATAAGTATTGATTGTAATAAACATTTTTAACTTTTTCTGACTATGGTCTATTTTTCAATAACAGTTATCATCAATAATGAAATTTTATCGAGTCAGGATCTCCCAAAATAGAAATACTTTATCCAAGTATTTTAAATACTCCTAGACACCGTATCAATTTTTACATACTGAGTTTCCTATTTGTGAGTTGCTCTTAATATATATTGAGCTTGTTTCCCTACTTTTAGATTTATCATTAGTGATTTAATTTCTTTTATATAGTTTAATGTTTTAAGATTCACTAAGATATAGAAAGGAGAGAAAAGTAGTAGTACCATTAGTATTGTCAAGCTGTCAACAGACTAAAATAAAAACATGCATGTTTCTCTGCCTCAAATTATGTGATCTTATGATAACTCTACACTCACACCTACCTATTCATTGAACTTTTAATGGGTTAGTTGCTAAATCACACCTCAGAACTTTTCTCTAATTATTCATTCAAAATACTTGAGATCATCTCCTATGTATCAGACACTATATTTTTTGTGCTCAGAGTACAGAAATAAACAACATAGCCCTTAATCACATTGAACCCATAGTCTATGGGGAAAAAAGTAAAAACCAGTGATTGCAATGTGGTTTGTTAACCATCTCATAAATGTATGCCCAGGTGCTGTGAAAGCAAAGGAAAGACCTGACTTATTAATTAGCCTATCATACCTGGGAAATTTTCTCAGAAGAGGTTGATTACTTTTGAGGTGAGTCTCAAAGTCCATGAAGAAGATTCTTCAGCAGGGAGGAGGGGTCAAAATATTCCCTTAAGTAAACATAGCAGGCAGAGGGATGAAGCATTAAGTTAACATCAGGACTCTAAAAACTGAATATTAATTAGAATGGCTTAAGTAGAGATTGCACATGGGACAGTAGAAAAGAGAGCAAGAAACAGAGTCAGGAGATTTGATTTGTTCAGTAAAGACATTTGAAAATTATCCTAAAATCTAGAAACCACAGAAAAATTTTAAAGAAATCTGTATATTTACCTAACTGGAATCTTGACATGAATAATCTCAAAGTATGTGCTTTGACAAGACATTTGGGCATCAGATAAGGACACAAATGAATATGCTCTTGCAACAACCTAAATGAGAAATGAGAAAGTAAGGTAGCTGTAGTGGGGACAGACTTAGAAGAAAATAGGTGTAAAAGATTGCATGTGGAGAGGTGATTAAGAGGACCCTGACTGACATAGATAGATGTAAGAATTCATTGATGATGGGGATACAGGTGTACAATAATGGTGGAACATGTCTTTGGCATAGCATATGATGGACTGTGCCTTTGAAATATCAAGATGTTAGTGACCAACAAATCAAAGTAGGATACTCAGACCTGAATCTCAAGAGGAAGGTAGAGACAAATGTCTCAGAAAAAGCAACATTATGTAAGTGATAGCATTTGGCTGAAGTCATGCAAGGAGACCAGGAAGAGTGAGAACAGATGCAAGGACAGTCTCATATTATTTACTCAGAGGAGGAAACGTTAATCTATGAAAATTAAATTTTAGATTTTTTTGGAGTATATAAATTCACGTCTTTTATAAATATAAAGAACTGAGATCCACATATTAAGCTGTATATATATACATATATGATATATATACACATATATATCATATATATACATACACACATATATCATATATGTACATATATGATATATATATACATATATATATCATATATATACATATATGATATATATACACATATATATCATATATATATCACATATATGTGTGTATATATGTGTGTGTGTGTGTGTGTGTATATATATATGTATGTATTTTTTTTTTTTTGTATTTTTAGTAGAGACGGGATTTCACCATGTTGGCCAGGCTAGTCTCAAACTCCTGACCTCAGGTGATTGGCCCATTTCAGCCTCGCAATGTGCTGGGATTATAGGCATGAGCCACTGCCCCTGGCTGTGATATCATCTTTAAATCTAATCTTCACATCATGTTCAGAGCCAGGTTCATCTTGATGCAAATGAAATTTACTTGCATAGATTCCTTCCAAGGCCCAGAAAAGGGCCACCAATGTGTTTAACACCAATGTGTTGACTTTTTAAAAGTTTCCAAAATGTATTATTATAACTGCAATGGTTTAAGAACACTGTCTTTTTTGCTATTCAATTCCTCTTGTTAGATGGCACAGCGTATCTCGGGATACAGCTGAAGAGAAGTTAAGTTGGAGGTACATTTAGTTTGAGTTTAGTGGGAAATATTGATGAGATTCAGTGACTTCTGTGCATAACTAGATGAATGCTACCCGTTTCAACATAGGAATGACTTCTAGAAATACTCTTCCACCTACTGACTTAAAGTGCTGCAGGAATGAAATCCCGTTATGATACGAGCAGGTCCTGTGATACCCCAACCTGTAAGTTGGGGAATAGAATCTGTTTGCAATATGTTAAGAACCAGAATGTGTGTAAAATTCCTCTAAATCATACGCATATATTGAAAAACCCCTTAAAGGCTTTCCCAATTTTGGAACACAATTCTAGAAATTGCATGATATTTTCAATAGTAATTTATAATACTAAAAGGAATAACAAGTTATAAAAATGTTTTTATATTTTAATGTTTTTATATTTTGATTAAATATGCTAGAGAAAAACTTTTTTTTTCTTTTGTTTTATAGAAAGATATAAGAAAACCTTGTAGTATGAGGAGGTGATCAAAGAGCATGCAGCCAAATATGGGGCAGGGGTTGGGACTGTTATAAGGGGGCATTGTAATTCAAAAAATATCATGCAGATTTTCTGGATTTCTGTAATATTAGTGGTTTCCACTAACATTTTAAAATGCATTGTTGGTTTAAATTTATATTCTCCTTTTAGATCAATGCTCACTTGTGTACTTAATTATGAATTTATAACTTTACATTAGTTTGTTAAAAAGAAACTCAAATTGTATAAATTCTGTCTCAGTAAAACCTAGTTTTTTCCTGATAATGTTCTTGTCACTGCCATAGAGAAAGGAAAATAGTTTGAAAATATTTCTTCTATATGCACTACACTATGGTTGAAAAAATAGAGAAAGCATTATTGAATACTATTTATATTCATTAAAATTATATCTAGATGCTTGACTAATAGTTGAGTTTTTTTAATGCTGTTTAGTCCACCACTTAACATCATGATACTAACACTTTAAAACATCATTGTGATACAACTAATTTACATCAATTTTGGAATGTTATAATCTATACATCATTGACTTAAAGGCATGTAGGTCTATTTTATACTTTTGAAATTATTTTCTACTGCTCTGGCAGAGTACATACTTTAATATTATAGTGTATATTCCCTTTATTGCTTAAACAGAGAGAATATGTTAACGTTGAATTTAAAGTTCTTGAAAAAATATTATCTATTTAAAATATTGTCCATGTATAATGATAGCTCCAAAAAAAATTTAGTTTTTGTTTTATTCCACCAGAATATCACAATGACCTACAACATTACAGCTAGACCCACTCTTAGGTATCTTTGGAGCACAAAAGGGTAAAAAAATCCATAAAAATCACTGTTCTAATAAGTTAAGCATAATCCCTGTAGGTACTGATATTTAGAGATGAATAAGAGAAAAAAAAATTTCTAAAATGTCAATTGTGCAGTTTGTGCTAACCTGAAGCATTTCAAAATTGCAAAATACCCACAGGCAGACAACAGGAGAAGTTTTACATTCATAGTAGAATGGGAGGGATGGGATTCTAAAAGCTAACCACTTTTATAAAATGTCTCCATATATGGAGTGAATTAGACATATACGCATTTTTCTTTTGAAGTCATTTATAGCCTCATTTATCAGGATCAACATTTTAAACTCTACATTTATAACTTTTAAATTTTTCTTATCTCTAATACGGGAATTTATAGTCCTTAAAGTGGGGAATAAGTAAAATTTCCATATTATTTAAATCTAGGAATGCATGCCAGATTACTTTCACTGAAATGTTTCCCATATCTAACCTAAGTATATATGTTTAGCTCTTCATAAAAAATAGGAGGAATTTCACTGAAATTTCTTCAGTGTGAACATGTGTATAATGTGCAATTGACATCATCTCATACTACCTCTATCTTTCTTAAGTTCTCCCTCTTTATTCTTCTCCAACATTTCATTAAAATAGCCATTTGGACTCATATAAAAATGAACACATCCAATGATGCAGAGAAATATGAGTAACAGTTGATCATATCCAGTATAGAGGCAGAAAAGTGTGATATCTTTTCTCACATATCATATGTATCAATGTCTACACATCTATAACACAAGACAGATTAGCAAGAGAAAAGCATAACAAATTTATTTAATCAAAGCTTTACATGGCACACGAGCCTTCAGAAATGAAAACACAAAGATGCAGCAAAAACTCAGTAATTTTTCAATTATTTTTCCTAATAATTTTATGCTTAGGTGAGACGAAGAATGGACAGCTGTGGAGAAATGTGAGTGGACAAAAGGGTATTGTGTCAGTCCATTTTCACACTGCTGAGAGACATACCCGAGACTGAGCAGTTAACAAGGGAAAGATGTTTAATGGAGAACCTACAGTACCACATGGCTGGGAAAGCCTCATAATCATGGCAGAAGGTGAAAGGCACATCTCACATGGCAGCAGACAAGAGGAGGCGGCTTGTGCAGGAAAAATCCCCCTTAAAGTAACTATCAGGTCTCATGAGAGTTACTATCATGAGAACAGCTCAGGAAAGACCTGTCCCCTGTAATTCAATTACCTCCCCTCAGGCTCCTCCCACAACACATGAGAATTCAAGATGAGGTACGGGTGGGGACACAGTCATGCCATATCATTCTCCCCTGGCTCCTCCCAAATCTTATATCCTCACATTTCAAAACCCATCATGCCTTCCCAACAGTCCCCCAGAATCTTATTTCAGCATTCAAAACTTCACAGTCCAAAGTCTCATCTGAGACAGGGCAAATGCCTTCCACCTTAGAGCCTGAAAAATCAAAAGCAACTTAGCTACTTCCTAGATACAGTGGAGGTACAGGCATTGGATAAATACAGCCATTTTAAATGGAAGAGACTGGCCAAAACAAAGGGGTTACAGGCCTCATGCAAGTCTGAAATCTAGTGGGGCAGTCAAATTTAGAAGCTCCAAAATACTCTCCTTTGACTCCCTGTCTCACATCCAGGTCACGCAGATGCAAGAGGTGGGTTCCCATGGTCTTGGGCAGCTCCACCCCTGTGGCTTTGTAGGATACAGTCTCCTTCCTGGCTGCTTTCAGACTGGCATTGAGTGCCTGTGGCTTTTCCAGTTGTACGGTACAAGCTGTTGGTGGATCTACCATTGTGGGATCTGGAGGATGGTGGCTCTCTTCTCACAGCTCCACTAGGCAGTGCCTCAGCTGGGACCCTGTGTGGGGGATCCAATCCCACATTTCCCTTCTGCACTGCCCTAGTAGAAGTTCTCCACAAGATCCCCACACCTGCTGCAAACTTCTACCTGGACATCCAGGAGTTTTCATAGATCCTCTAAAACCTAGGCGGAGGTTCCTAAACGTCAGTTCTTGACTTTTATGTACCCGCAGGCTCAACACCATGTGAAAACTGCCAAGGCTTGAGGCTTGCACCCTCTGAAGTCATGACCTGAGCTTTACATTGGCCCCTTTCAGCCATGGTTGGAGTAGCTGTGACACAGGGTACCATGTCCCTAGGCTACACACAGCATGGGGACCCTGGGCCCGGCCCACAAAACCATTTTCTCCTGGTCCTTCAGGCCAGTGATGAGAGGGGCTGCCATGAAGACCTGTGACATGGCCAGGAGACATTTTACCTATTTTCTTGGTGATTAACATATGGCTCCTCATTACTTATGCAAATTTCTGCAGCTGGCTTAAATTTCTCCTCAGAAAATGGGTTATTTTCTATCACATTGTCAGCCTGCAAATTTTCCAAACTTTTATGGTCTGCTTTTCTTATAAAACTGAATGCTTTTAACAGCACCTAAGTAACTTCTGGAATGCTTTGCTGCTATAAATTTCTTTCACCAGATACCCTAAATCATCTCTCTCAAGTTCAAAGTTACACCAATCTCTAGGGCCAGGGCAAAATGCTGCCAGTCTCTTTGCTAAAACATAACAAGAGTGAACTCTGCTCAAGTTCCCGACAAGTTCCTCATCTCCTTGTGGGACCACCTCAGCCTGGACCTTATTGTCCACATCGTGATCAGGCTTTTGGTCTAAGCCATTCAACAAGTCTCTAGGAAGTTCCAAACTTTCCCACATCTTCCCGTCTTCTTCTGAGCCCTCTAAACTGTTCCAACCTCGGCCTGTTACCCAGTTCCAAAGTTGCTTTCACATTTTCAAGTATCTTTTCAGCAGCACCCGACTCTAGTGGTACCAGTGTACAGTATTAGTTCATTTTCATGCTGCTGATAAAGATAAAGGGGCCTGGAGGGTGGCTTACACCTGTAATCCCAGCACTTTGGTAGGCCAAGGCAGGCAAATCATCTGAGGTCAGGAGTTCAAGACCAGCCTGGCCAACATAGAGAAACCACATCTCTACTAAAAATATAAAAATTACCCAGGCATGATGGCAGGTACTTGTAATCCCAGCTGATTGGCATGCTGAGGCAGGAGAATCGCTTGAACCCAGAAGGCAGAGGTTGCAGTAAGGTGAGATCACACCACTGCACTCCAGCCTGGGTGACAGAACAAGACTCTATCTAAAAACAAAAAACAAAAAACAAACAAAAAGATACACCTGAGACTGGGCAGTTTAAAAAAGAAACAGGTTTAATGGCGAACTCACACTTCCACATGGCTCAGGAAGCCTCACAATCGGGGGGAAGGTGAAAGACACATCTCACATGGTGGCAGACAAGAGAAGGTGGCTTGTACAGGAAAACTTCCCTTTATAATAACCATCAAATCTCCTGAGACTTACTCACTACCACGAAAACAGCACAGAAAAGACCTGCCCCCATGATTCAATCACCTCCCACTGGGTCTCTCCTATGTGGTAATTCAGGATGAGACCTGGGTGGGGACACAGCCAAACCATATCAGGTATGATCTAATGGTAACAGACTGAGGGGATGCCCAGCAAGGCCTGTCTGTTCAGATTCCTCTTTCTTTTGTAAACTGCCCAGTCTCAGGTATATCTTTTTGGGTTTTGTTTGTTTGTTTGTTTTTAAGATGGAGTCTTGTTCTGTCACTCAGGCTGGAGTGCAGTGATTTAATCTCACCTTACTGCAACCTCCGCCTTCTGGGTTCAAGTGATTCTCCTGCCTCAGCCTGCTAATCAGCTGGGATTACAGGTGCCTGCATCTTGAGGAAGAAGAATTCTAGTTTCTATGACTTTCACTGGGAAAGAAAGAGGGATGGAAAACAGGAGGATGGAAGAAAATCAGCAAGACTGCTTCTGAGATAGTCCCAATCTCTTTTACTTCGAAGTATTCAGCATGCCAAAGTGTCATACTTTGCAGTATCATGTTCCGAGCCCCAACACCAGAATCTGGGAGGAGTTTATACAAACTCTAATACCAGTGAATTGGATTTAAAAAATCAAACTAGTGTCATGATCTTTTTCACATCACTACTCTTACTCTACATGTCTTATGTGGAAGATTAAATTATTGTTTCCTTAAATATTTAGCTTTATTGTTTATAAATAAACATGTAACACCTTGCCATGCTTCATACCTATTCTAACTTAATTATAAAAGAAAAAGGAATGTCAGCCTACGTGTGGCTTCCCAGTTTGCCAGTAAATGTCGTTCAAGTTTTGCAACTAAATATAAGTATTAATTCTTGGACTACAAAAAAAAAAGTCCAGTTTCTAATCTAAGGCATTGTTTAACTGATCATGGTAAAGCTACTATTTAAGTTCTTACATTTGTTAAATTAAATATTGAAATGAAACTCCCATTTCTCTTACAGATCAAGTAGAATTATTTTTGACTGGATAATTAATTATAGTTATTGTGCTTATAGTAAATAAGAAACTACCTGAAGCTTTAGCTAATATTCTCCCCTAAACCTATTGATTAGTAATTTACTTGTCTTGGCTACCAACAATTAAATTTCAATCATTCTACAGTTGGCTTAAAGCTATTTTCGTTAATAAAGTATATATGGATTATTTGGCTTGGTAGAGTTTTAAAGTTTTAGGGTATTCTTTATAAAGATATAGAAGAAAATAATAGAAAGGAAAAAAATAAACTTCAGAGGCTTCATTTTGATTTTTGTAGCAAGAATATAACTCAGGATATCACAAAAGATGAACTAAATTGGCATCTGGCCATTTGAATACACCTCTGTATTAGCCTGACCCTATCTATACACATTGATTGGAACATTTTGCTGTGTGTTTCTTACAAATGGTTCACAATAAATGACCCTGCAGTGCAACAGTCATTACGAGACAAATTTAACTAGTGCTTATAGGTCTTTCATTGTTGAAAGAAAAGAAAGAGATTATCTAGAACTAATGAGGTGGCTATGACATTCAGCAGATGAAGAAAATAGGCAGAACAAAAGAAAGAGAGAAAAGAAAGAGAAAAAATAAATGTAAGGGAATTGTCAAATCTTCTTCCTCCTCCGTGAGTTAAGATTGACTTAGGTTCAGAAAATAATTTCTGTGATCGCTGCTGTGAAAAACATAACAATCAAATATATTGATTTGCAAAAATATCAGAGATTTACATCACAACTAATCAAGCAACTAAAAAAGTAAATCAAGCTGGAAACAATTAAAAATGTCAGAAAATGTATATTTTCATTAACAGTGAACAACTAAAAATGTCAGAACATGTATATTTTCATTCAGGCTAAAAAAGCATTCAAAAACAAGCCAATGAAAGTATCCTTAGATAAAGTGAATATTTGTCTGTGTAGAAACCCTCAAAATTATGACATGTGCTTTGTGGCAAAAATACTGGCCTCAATAATTATAGTGAGTGTTCCCAGAGTTGACTTGTCCCTACTCTAATTTCTAAAGAACAAAAAAGAGTATCATGACAAGAACAAGTTGAGGAGTACAGATGTTACTGAACCAACCACCAATACTGTCAATTAAATGTCATATTTAGTTTGGATTTTCACGGAGGGGAATTTTGTAGTTACAAGGAAAAATGGCTTTGTTTTGTTGGTTTTACATGTCATTGTACTCATAAGAGACTATGTCCTTCTCTAAATCGTAGACTTTAGCAATCAAAATACTTTTCAAAATATCTGAGTCTACATACGCTGACTTGAGGACATCAGGAGAATGGGCCCCAAAAATATTAAAAGTAAATAGGGACATAAAATGTATGGATATATTATTCTAAATATTCTCATCTTTTCTCTCTTTCAAGTTTGTGAATGTGGGTGAAATGGGCTTATTTTTTTTATTTATTTTTTTTTATTTTTTGAAAGAAAGGAAAAGAGAGGAAAGAAAGTGAGAGTGAAAGAAAGAAAAAAAAAGAATGTACGAGAGAAAGAAAGAGGAAGAAAAAGAGGGAGAGAGAACAGGATTCTTG
>CAUYLG010032507.1:0-12111 GCA_963573385.1 Cacajao melanocephalus | reverse complement strand
GCAATGTGGTTTGCTGCCTCCATCCCCCCATCACCTATATCTGGCATTTCTCCCCATGTTATCCCTCCCCAACCTCCCCACACCCCCCTGCTGTCCCTCCCCTAGACCTTCCAACAGACCCCAGTGTGTGATGCTCCCCTCCCTGTGTCCATTTTTTTTTTTTTTGAGCAAACTTAAATGGGAAACCAAAGAACATGTTTCAACTACTTTTGTTAACAACCACCTAAAAACCTTGGAAAGGCCTCTCAATTTTAGGCTTGAGAACGGGCATGAAGAAAGAGATTTTTTAAATAATAGATATTACATGAGAAGCTATCCCCTTCCTGCAGTCTCGCAGGCTTTTGCAGACACTAATGATCCTGGGAAACAATGCAAGCTAGCACCTGGACTTTTTGCATTTTGATCCAGCCACCCTCCATCACTAGCCATCACAAAGGCTGGGAAGACATGTGTAAAGTCATGGTAAAATATCCAGGAGTGCCTCTTGGACACAGTATTTCCTTTGGATGGGACATTAAACATTGGAGTTTAGTACTCTATTCATTGGAGACATTGGAATGCTTTCACAGGTGAAGATTTTAAATAACCTTCTATACATAATTTTAATGAGAAGGCTAGGCATATCTCTTTTTGGACTGGTTTGAATAAAATCCCCTGAAAAAGAGAATGACTGGTTACTACAGTAGGATGACTGTAGTTAACAAAAATATATGATGTAGTTTCAAATAGCTAGAAGAAGGATATTGGATGATCCAGCACAAAGAAATGATAAATGTTTGAGATGATGGTAATGTCAATTACCTTGACGCAATCACTATACATTACACATATGGAAACATCACCATATACCCATGAATATGATCAATTATTATTTGTCAGTCTAAAAACATAAAATTTTTTAAAAGAGTAGGTTAGTATTTATTGTCTCTTCCAAACATATTATCTCATAAAGGTTATTTTGTGACATGTTTCTTGGACGTATTGGGTTGCCTTAGCTCTCTTCCAAATGTCTTCCCAGATATTCACTGTGGATGGCTAGGTGTGCCTGACCAACCACCCTTCTATGGTACCTCTTCACATAAAATAATGGTGGGAAAAAAACGGCAGAGTAAACTAGAATAATGCCACAAATTTCAGAGACCATTGTAAATATTGACTTACGATGTGCTCATACCAGTCTTGCAGTATCAGTTGCCTTTAAAATTGCATGTAATCAAGGCATTGTAATGAGTTTTATGGTTGTAATGATGAGCAAAAAACCAAACCTGAAGACCCAGTTTATCGACTGAAAGAACAGTGAACCAAGCCTACCTCCACAAGACTAGAACATACTTTTAGATATAATTAGCATTATGCCTGGCTTTAATTATGCAATTCTTCATGATTGTGATGAATCTAGGAGAAATGTGAAAAAATGACAACCCTAGCTTACCCAATTCTATACAAGTCAGACCAAATTACTCAGAGTATTTATGTCAATGAAAAAATATTTTTAAAGCAGAACAATTTCTGATCACCATGGATTCTGATCTACATAATCAGACAACTCTAGATTTGGTCAAGAATAGCACAATTTTCCATTCCACTTTGAAAAACAAAAATTTTTGCTCAACATTTATCAAAAGTCTTCCTTGATCATTTTTTCAATTCTTACCTTAAAAACCTCTCAGTAAACGAAACAAATAAAAAGCAAAATTAGTGATTCCACTGGCTTTTTTCCCAGACTAAGTACACAGCAAAATGAGATTTTTATATTTCTAATCATCTGCATTTCATTCACATCTTCTCCTAAGTAGAGAATTTGAGGCAAGATAAAGGACCAGTTCTTCATCTACAGAACAAGGGTGTCCTGGACTGAATAGGCCAAATGTCTTAGAAAGTCCATCCACTGAGAGAAAAACCCTAAACCACACTTCACAGTTGTGAATAGTCTTATATTTCCTCCTACCCAGCATATCCAGCAGATTGTCTTGGGTGACTGCTTACATTCTTTAGATTTGGTAATAAACAGTTGCCATTTTGACCATTTCCTTTTGTAGACCCACAAACTGCAGAATAACTAAATAGCTTCTTTCCTTTGATGGCCTTGCCCAAGGGCTGTTTTAGCACCTCATAAATCCTATAATTGTATGGGATCATTTGGCAGTGTGTGGATTTTTCTGTTAAATCACAGTAAGAAGAAGATCAGGAGGAAACTGAAAAATAAAGCATTATAGTGGCATTAGAAGATTTATAGTGAGAGTGAATAGCACTGGCAAAACCCCAGCTAGGCCTTTGTTCCTGGTAAGAAGACATGGCTAAGCATTAAATATGTCTTGTATTAGCTGGGGGTAGAACTTAGAGGTAGATCCAGATCTTTTTTCTCCTACGCATTTCTGGTGTCAGTGAGGATAGGACAGAATTTCAAAGTAGGCACAACTGTCAAGGAGATTGATGGAGGAAGTGTTAGTGCCCATGTGTATAAATGTTCAGTAAATGAATTTATTACATGGCTGTAGGAAAACAATCGGCATAAGAAATGGAGAACACTTAACCTATTGTACATGTGTTGTTTTTGTTCTGTATATGTGTATGCTTTCCCCAGAGGGTCTCTGTCAAATAAATGTGCCTAAAAGAATTGCAGTGTTTTGCAGTTTTTATAAACTGCATTTTCATGTCTCAAGAAGCAGACAGTATGAGGTTGGGAAGGCTGGGGTTGGCTAGGCCAAACCATGTCGGCTGTTGGAGAGAAGCCAGCAGTGGGTTGGAAATCCAAATTGTACCCCATTTGATAAAATCTGTGCTATTCCTTGCATAAGAAATGTTAGCAGCTGTTTATAAAGTGCTTCGAGAACAGGAAAGTACAAAAACATACAAAGTATTTCCCCTAATGGTATCAAATTTAAATGTTTTCTAGCAAGTTGAAACCAGCATAAAGCTTCAGTAATTAACAGATTAAGATCTATCGACAGACTCTTCACATCAGAAATTAAAAGGAAAATCACAGGTCTCTTAAGAAGTTAAGGCTTCTCATAAAGCAATGGCAAAGAATAACTGCACACCTTAACGGAAATTTATTTTGGCAAAATAAGCAGCACTAAATCATATGAAATGTGTAATTCTTTTGAACTCTCTGAGACTGTGAATCCTATAAAATAGAAGCTTCAGGTTTTTTAAAGTGATTGCTAATACAAAAAAAATATGTATTGGAAATAACTGATAATAAAATGTTGACTGTGTTGATACTTGCCCAAGGCTTGGCCAAGGGTGCCATCTTGCCTCTATACTCTCTCCCCAGGTGACTGCAAACACTCCCAGGCCTTCTTATATCATGTATGTAAAGCCCAGTGAATCCCAAATTCAATAATCCACCTCTGGTATCTTACTTGAACTCAAAACTGGTGTGCTCAGTTGCCAGACTGACAACTCTAATGCCTAATTTATCACCCACCTCAAAGTTAACTTGTCCAAAACAGAACTTTTGATTATCAACTTTACCCTACACATGTGTTTACATGCACGCACACACACACACACACACACACACACACACTAAAAACAAAACTGCTTGGCCTTCCCCATCCCATTAAATATATCATATTTGTCAGAGTTGCCCTAGGAATTTCCCATAATTATTCTCTTTCTCTCACCTCCCATAGACAATCCTTCAACAAGATCTGTTAGCTCTACATCTAAAATATATACCAGATACTTCCAATTCTCTTCCTTTCCACTGCTGCTACCCTAGTCCAAAACACCATTAATTCTCTTTGGCTTGTTAGAGGGCCTCCTGCTAATATTCTTATACTCAGTCCAAGGAAAAGGATCTAGGTAGTATTCCACAAATATAAGGAGGCAACTGAAAGTGCTTGAACAGGGATACAGAAATTAAGCAGTCAGCAAGAAGAATTAGCAGAACAAGAGGATCCCATCATGATAAAGGACTACTGAAAAAGTGCAAGGAGAAGATGGCTAATTGGTAATATGATCATTAGTAAAAAGCAGATCAATTTCACCATCTCCCCAGGACAGAGCACCTGGTGGAAAAGGCAGCTTCAGCAGACTTAAACCTTCCTGCCTGCTGGCTCTGAAGAGAGCACCAAATCTCTCAGCACAGAACTCAAGCTCTCCTAAGGGACAGACTGCCTCCTCAAGTGGGTCCCTGACCCCCATGCCTCCTGACTGAGAGACACCTCCCAGTAGGGGTTGACAGACAACTCATATAGGAGAGTTGGCATCTGGCAGGTGCCACTCTGGGACAAAGCTTCCAGAGGAAGGAACACAGAGCAATCTTTGCTGTTCTTCAGCCTCTGCAAGTGAATAGCAAACAGGGTCTGGAGTAGACCTCCAGAAAACTCCAGCAGACCTGCAGCAGAGGGGCATGACTGTTAGAAGGAAGACTAACAAACAGAAAGGAATAGAATCAACAACAACAAAAAGGACATCCACACAGAAATCCCCTCCAAAAGTCACCAATATCAAAGACCAAAGGTGGAGAAATCCACAAAGATGAGGAAAAACCAGCACAAAAAGGCTGCAAATTCCAAAAACCAGAACGACTCTTCTCCATTAAAGGATCAAAACTCCTCACCAGCATGGAAACAAAATGGACAGAGAATGAGACTGACAAATTGACAGAAGTAGGCTTCAGAAGGTGGGTAACAACAAACTTATCTGAGCTAACAAAGCATGTTCTAACCCAATGCAAGGAAGCTAAGAACCTTGAATAAAGGTTAGAATAATTGCTAACTAGAATTACCAGTTTAGAGAAGAACAGAAATGACCTGATGGAGCTGAAAAACACAGCACAAGAATTTCATGATGCATACTGAAGTATCAATAGCTGAACCAATCAAGCAGAAGAAATGATATCAGAGACTGAAGATCAACGTAATGAAATAAAGTGTAAAGACAAGATTAGAGAAAAAAGAATGAAAAGAACAAACAAAGTTTCCAAGAAATATGGTACTATGTGAAAAGACCAAACCTACATTTGATTGGTATACATGAAAGTGATGGGGAGAATGGAATCAAGTTGGGAAACACTCTTCAGGATACTTTCCAGGAGAACTTCCCCAACCTAGCAAGACAGGCCAACATTCAAATTCAGGAAATATAGAGAACACCACAAAGATAATCCTTGAGAAGAGCAATCCCAAGACACATAATCGTCAAATTTGCCAAGGTTGAAATGAAGGAAAAAATGTTAAGGGCAGCCAGCAACAAAAGTCACAAAGGGAAGCTCATCAGAATAATAGCAGATCTCTCTGCAGAAACCCTACATGCCAAAAGAGAGTGAGGACCAATACTCAACATTCTTAAAGAAAAGAATTTTCAGCCCAGAATTTCATATCCAGCCAAACTAAGCTTCATAAGCAAAGGAAAAATCAAATTCTTTATAGGCAAGCAAATGCTGAGTGATTTTGTCACCACCAGGCCTGCCTTACAATAGCTTCTGAAAAAAACACTAAATATTGAAAGGAAACACTGGTACCAGCCACTGCAAAAGCATACCAAATTGTAAAGATATCCACATTATGAAGAAACTGCATCAGCTAACAAGCAAAATAACCAGCTGGCATCCTAATAACAGGATCAAATTTATACGTAACAATATTAACCTTAAATGTATGTGGGCTAAATGCCCCAATTAAAAGACACAGACTGACAAATTGGATAAAGGGTCAAGACCCATCAGTGTGCTGTATTCAGGAGACCCATCTTATGTGCAAAGACACATATAGGCTCAAAATAAAGGGATGGAGGAATATTTACCAAGAAAATGGAAAAAAAAAAAGCAGGGGTTGCACTACTGGTCTCTGATAAAACAGACTTTAAATAAAGATCAAAATGGACAAAGAAGGGCATTACATAACGGTAAAGGGATCAATGCAACAAGTAGAGCTAACTATCCCAAATACATATGCACCCAATACAGGAGCACCCAGATTTATAAAGCAAGTTCTTAGAAACCTACAAAGAGACAAAGACTCCCACACATTAATAGTGGGAGACTTTAGCACCTACTGTCAATCCTAGACAGCTCGATGAGACAGAAAATTAAAAAGGATATTCAGGACTTGAACACAGCTCTAGACTAAGCAGACCTAATAGATATCTACAGAATTCTCCACTCCAAATCACCATAATATACATTCTTCTCAGCACCACATCATACTTATTCTAAAATCGACCACATAATTGGAAGTAAAACACTCCACAGCAAATGCAAAAGAACAAAAATCATAACGAAGTCTCTCAGACCACAGTGCCATCAAATTAGAACTCGAGATAAAGAAACTAACTCAAAATTGCACAACTATATGGAAACTGAACAACCTGCTCCTGAATAACTACTGAGTAAATAACAAAATTAAGGCAAAACAACTAAGTTCTTTGAAACAAATGAGAACAAAGACACAATGTACCAGAATCTCTAAGAAACAGCTAAAGCAGTGCTTAGAGGAAAATTTATAGCACTAAAATACCCACAGGAGAAAGTGGGAAAAATCTCAGATCAACACCCTAATGTCACAATTGAAAGAACTAGAGAAGCAAGAGCAAACAAATTCAAGAGCTAGCAGAAGACGAGAAATAACTAAGATCAGAGCAGAACTGAAAGAGATAGACACACAAAAAACTCTTCAAAAAAAAATCAGTGAATTCAGGAGCTGGTTTTTTGAAAAGATTAACAAAATAGATAGACTGCTAGTCAGACTAATAGTGAAGAAAAGGGAGAAGAATCAAATAGACATAATTTAAAAAATGATAAAGGGAATATTACCACTGAACCCACAGTAATACAAACTACCATCAGAGAATACTATAAACGCCTCTATGCAAATAAACTAGAAAATCTGGAAGAAATAGATAAATTCCTGGACACATACACCCTCCCAGGACTAAACCAGGAAGAAGTCAAATCCCTGAATAGATCATTAACAAGTTCTGAATTAAGACAAAAATTAATAGCACACCAACCAAAAAGAGCCCAGGACCAGATGGATTCACAGCTGAATTCTACTACAGGTACAAAGAACAGCTGGTACCATTCCTTCTGAAACTATTCCAAAAAACGGAAAAAGAGGGACTCCTCCTTAATTCATTTTATGAGTCCAGCATCATCCTGATACCAAAACCTGGCAGAGACACAGCAAAAAAAGAAAATTTCAGGCCAATAGCCCTGATGAACATCACTGTGAAAATCCTCAATAAAATACTGGCAAACTGAACCCAGCAGCACATCAAAAAGCTTATCTGCCACAATCAAGTTGGCTTCATCCCTGGGATGCAAGTCTGGTTCAATATATGCAAATCAACAAAGGTAATCCATCACATAAACAGAACTAATGACAAAAACCACATCTTAATAGATGCAGAAAAGGCCTTCAATAAAATTCAACACCCCTTCATGCTAAAATCTCTCAGTAAACTAGTTACTGATAGAATGTGTCTCAAAAAATAAGAGCTATTTATGACAAACCCACAGCCAATGTCATACCGCATGGGCAAAAGCTGGAAGCATTCCCTTTGAAAACAGACAAGTCAAGGATGCTGTGTCTCACCACTCCTATTCAACACAGTATTGGAAGTTCTGGCTGGGGCAATCAGACAATAGAAAGAAATAAAAGGTATTGATATGGGAAGAGAGAAAGTCAAATTGTCTCTGTTTGCAGATGACATGATTGTATATTTAGAAAACCCCATCATCTCAGCCCAAAATCTTCTTAAGAGTGCTTCCTAAGTTGCTGATAAGAAACTTCAACAAAGTCTCAAATCAATGTGCAAAATCAATATGCAAAATCAAAAGCATTCCTATACACCAATCATAGACAAAGAGCCAAATCACTAGTGAACTCCAATTCACAATTGCTGCAAAGATAATTAAATACCTAGGAATATGACTTATAAGGGATGTGAAGGACCTCTTCAAGGAGAACTACAAACCGCTGCTCAAGAAAATGAGAGAGGACATAAACAAATGGAAAAACAATCCATGCTCATGGATAGGAAGAATCAATATCATGAAAATGGCCATACAGCCCAAAGTAATTTACAGATTCAATGTTATCCCCATCAAGCTACCATTGACTTTCTTCACAAAATTAGAAATAACTACTTTAAATTTCATATGGAAACAAAAAAGAGCCCACATAGCCAAGACAATCCTAAGGAAAAAGAACAAAGCTGGAGGCATCATGCTAAATGAATTCAAACTATACTACAAGGCTACAGTAACCAAAACAGCATGGTACAGTACCAAAACAGATATATAGACCAATGGAACACAACAGAGATCTCAGAAATAATGCGACACATCTACAACCATCTGATCTTTGACAAGCCTGACAAAAACAAACAATGGGAAAAGGAATCCCTATTTAATAAATGGTGTTTGGAAAACTGGCTAGCCATATGCAGGAAACTGAAACAGGATCTCTTCCTTACACATTATACAAAAATTAACTCAAGATGGATTAAAGACTTAAATGTAAGACCTAAAACCATAAAAAGTGTAGAAGAAAAGCTAGGCAATACCATTTAGGACATAGGCATGGGCAAGGACTTCATGACTAAAACACCAAAGGCAATGACAACAAAAGCCAAAATAGACAAATGGGATCCAATTAAACTTAAGAGCTTTTTCAAAGCAAAAGAAACTATCATCAGAGTGAACAGGCACCTCACAGAATGGGAGAAAATTTTTATAATCTATCTGTCTGACAAAGGGCTAATATCCAGAATCTACAAGGAATTAAACAAATTTACAAGAAAAAACAACCCCCATCAAAAAGTGGGCAAAAGAGATGAACAGACACATCTCAAAAGAAGACATTTTTGCAGCCAACAAACATATGAAAAAAAGCTCATCATTACTGATCATTAGAGAAGTGCAAATCAAAACCACAATGAGGTACCATCTCACACCAGTTAGAATGGCAATCATTAAAAAGTCAGGAAAAAACAGATGTGAGAGAAAATGAGGAGAAACAGGAATGCTTTTACACTGTTGGTGGGAGTGTAAACTAACCATTTTGGAAGACAGTGTGGCAATTCCTCAAGGATCTAGAACCAGAAATATCATTTGACCCATCAATCTCATTACCAGGTATATACCCAAAGAATTATAAATCATTCTACTATAAAGACACATGCATACATATGTTTATTGCAGCGCTATTCACAATAGCAAAGACTTAGAGCCAACCTAAACACCTATCAATGATAGAATGGATAAAGAAAATGTGGTACATATACACCGTGGAATACTATGTAGCCATTAAAAAGGGTGAGTTCATATCCTTTGCAGGAACATGGATGAAGCTGGAAACCATCATTCTTAGCAAACTAATATAGGAACAGAAAACCAAATACCACATGTTCTCACTCATAAGTGGGAGTTGGACAATGAGAACACATGGACACAGGGAGGGGAACATCATATACCAGGTCCTGCTGTGGGGTGGGGGGGACTAGGGGAGGGATAGCAAAATACCTAATGTAGATGACAGGTTGATGGGTGCAGCAAACCACCATGGCATGTGTATACCTATGTAACAAACCTGCATGTTCTGCACATGTATCCCAGAACTTAAAGTATAATAAAAATAGTTAAATATAAAAAAATGCAAATAAATAATTACAGTTTCATGTGACATGTCATGATAGTGGTAGGAGCAAGAGTCAAAAATAGGAGCATCCAAAAAGTCTTTATTCTACATAGGATGCTGAGGTGGGAGAATTCCTTGAGCCCAGGAGTTGGAGAACAGCTTGGACAACATAATGAGACCCTATTTCTAGAAGTTTTTTTTAATTTTTTTATGGTGGCACCTGCCCGTAATCCTAGCTATTTGGAAGGCTGAGGCAAGAGGATCCCTTGATTCCAGGAATTAAGGGTACATTAAGATCTGATTGTATCACTGCACTGTAGCACAGACTATAGCGCAAGACTGTTTTGAAAAAAAAGACAATCATGACTTCCTTGAGAAGTGGTGTTCAACTTGGGAGGTGAAGATTGAGTGGGGGTTTTCTATGTCTACAAGGAGATGTCTACAATGAGGAGGCGAGCATTGAAGAAGAAGGAACAATATGTGAAAGGGTAAAATCAAAATATGGGGGAAAGGGGCAAATCAGAGAGCATTCCTGGATGTTCTGCCTTAGGTGGGATTGCTGAAACTTTCACTTGACCCTGATCAGTGGGGAAGAGTATCCCAGAAACGACCGACATATAATTTCTTACCAATCCATGTTTAAAGGTAAGATGGCATTTCTTTTACCCTGGATTGTGGAGTAAACTTTATTTCTACAACTACAGAGGACTCAAGCATAAGACTAGCTCATTTTTCCCCATTTGCTGGGAAATCAGGTAAATGTTTAAACATCAAAATTCACACTATATTTTCCAGGCAGTTCAAGGAATTAAATGATTTTGCCAATCTCAAAAAAGTAGCTTCTTTATGATAGTGGAAAAGGAAAGACTTGCAAGTTGGGAAAGAGTCTCAGCTTCTGAGGAAACTAGACACTTAATTAACCAAAGACCTCTGGTCTGGCAGTTGAGGCCTCTAGTTATCCAGGTGTGCTCTACTCCAATAGCCCTGGACAAATCTCTCAGCATTTCAACAGCCTCAGTTTCCCCATCTGTAAAGAGTAAATAACTCTAGCAGTTTATGATTTGCTTTAAAATTTTTACTCAGAAGGGTTTTTATGACTTGACACCATCACTACTATGCAAAAAGATCTTGAAGAAAAACTATTATGTTTCAATATTTATTTTTCTATTTAGTGAAATCATATTCCACTTAATTTTTAGTAAAATTTTTAGCAATAAACTTCCAAAAAAAATTCTCTCTAGAAATCTTCTACAAATTTGAAACTAATTTTGTATACATCAACTTTTACTCTGCACTGAAAGTTTCCCAGAGGAGAATTTTGTCATAAATTCATGATTTTAATATCTGCTGGGACCCTTCAACCCTAACTATCTCCTAAAAATCACAAAATAATTGGTAATGGTACAATTTATACCAATAAATCATTTTCAGGGGTAGGAGCTCCCACTTCTGAAAAGTCTAACTATATCATTGGTAGTTTGGTTGTAAGTTGGTAAAGTAGGTGCATGAGAAATTGCACAGGATTTTTGGAATTATTTTAATGGATTCAAATTGCCTCCATTTTGCCTCAAGTCACTTATAAATATCTTTTGAGGAAAGAACACACCTTGAATGGATCAGTATGTAAAAGTATCAACTTCTCATATTCAAAATTATCAATGATTTCGCTGAAGTCAGGTGACTAACTTTAGAAAATAGTTCTTAATTCCTTTCCCATACTACTGGAAAGATGTGCTTCATGGGCCAATCATATGTCATTCATGAACTCCACAGCCACCATCATATTGTAGGCATGCATAGCAATTCAACAAAGGTGGTCATTAAAACAGAAAATACAGAACACTTAATCTGCAGGTAATGTATCGAAATTTAAACTCCCCATTTTCTTTGTGTATGTTCAGAACTCACGCCAGTTAGAATGGCGATCATTAAAAAATCTGGAGACAACAGATGCTGGAGAGGATGTGGAGAAATCGGAACACTTTTACAGTGTTGGTCAGAGTGTAAATTAGCTCAACCATTGTGGAAGACAGTGCGGCGATCCCTCAAGGACCTAGAAATAGAAATTCCATTTGACCCAGCAATCCCATTACTGGGTATATATCCAAAGGATTATAAATCGTTCTACTATAAGGACACATGCACACGAATGTTCATTGCAGCACTGTTTACAATACCAAAGACCTGGAACCAACCCAAATGCCCATCGATGATAGACTGGACAGGGAAAATGTGGCACATATACACCATGGAATACAATGCAGCCATAAAAAACAATGAGTTTGTGTCCTTTGTAGGGACATGGATGAACCTGGAAACCATCATTCTCAGCAAACTGACACAAGAACAGAAAATCAAACACTGCATGTTCTCACTCATAGGACTTGCATTTTTTAATGGTTGTTGGGCCTAGAGTTGTCACAATAAGTGGTAGTGATATTAGTAATTTTAAAAATAATAACAAAGTTTTATCATCCTGAAACTGAAAATGTATAGATGTCTTTAGCCTAGGCATAAAATT
>CAUYLG010032505.1:0-100205 GCA_963573385.1 Cacajao melanocephalus | reverse complement strand
TGTGGCTCCTCCGCCGGGAATCTCCTAGTCTGTGGGCAACAAAAATTCGTCTGAAAGTGCGGCATCCACTCGCTCTCTGCGCTTTCACTGGGAGCTACAATCCTGAGCTGTTGTTAATCGGCCATCTTGGATCTCTCTCCGCAATCTTTTTTAAATGGAAAAGTTGTCATGCAATGCCCTTTGTTCAGATACTTCAACAGCTTTCACCGTTCTTGGGAGAAAGACCCAAAGCTTTACCTATGGGATATCTTATGCTCTGGCACTGTCTCTCTTTCTAGCCTCAATTCTCCTCCTTCTCAGCTCCTGCTCACATTCTGGTCGCTGGAAAGCATACTTTATGCATCTTTGAGTCATTGAGTCTTTGTAAATATTGTTTTCTCCGCCTAGGAAACAGTTTTGCTTCCTCTTCTTACTGAGTTAATTCCTCTTCCTCTTTCAGATTATAGCTTGGACATGCAGCTCTCCCAGACTAGATAAGGCCTTGTATGAAAAGCTATCAGAGGTGAGAGAATTATTGAAGTTAAGGGGTAAGGATGACTGTAAATAAAAGAGCGCTTCCCAGGTGCTAGCTATTATGCGCTTTCATTTTATGTCATTTATTCCTCACAAAAACATTTTGAGATAAATCAACTGTTGTCCCCATGATTTAAATAAATACAATGAGGCCTACAGATGCGGATTCCATGCAGCTAAGATATGGCAAAGAAATAATGGGAATCCAAGTCTTTGATCTTCATATTCCTGCCCTTTGGCTATTCTGCTGTGAGACCACATTCAGGAGCTTGGACTGTACCCATGGTAACAGGAGGAGAGATACTTACATTTCAGGTTTAGAAATGATCACTCTGGATGAGAGAGGCAATATATGAGTTGAAAGGCTGTCATGTAAACCAGGTGAAGCCAGGTGAAAGATCGGAAAGCCTGCATTCAATGATAAAATGCAGATGTGTTCCTGTAATGATAACTTCTTATGAGAACTAGGTCTTAAGATTAGCTTGGAAAGAGCGAGGCTGCAGCCAAATTACACCTACAAATAGTGAAAGCCTTAACAAGATGGTGACTGTATCTCAAACAAACAAAATAAGATAGGGAGCAAGGTCTGAGTTAGGAGCATTTTAACCTAAGGGTAGGAATGAAGAGCTCACTCTGAACTTGAATGTTAAGCCTTGGGCCAAACTTCCTCTGATGGCCCCAGTTCAATAGTAACCTCCCTTCTTGCCCCAGGCCCTTCTCCATAGTAGTGCTTTATTTCCTGTCCTCCGCATTAGTTATTTACTGTCAGAGATTATTTCTTTGTATTGTTTTCATGTTTGTTGATACTCGCCTCTTAATGTAAACTCCAACATGCCGCATTTCTCTTTTCCGGTGTCTGTCACACAGTAGGAACTCTTTTTTTTTTTTTTTTTTCCTGAGACAGAGTCTCGCTCTGTCTCCAGGCTGGAGTGCAGTGGTGCCATCTCGGGTCACGGCCACCTCCGCCTCCCGGGTTCAAGCAATTCTTCTGCCTCAGCTTCCCGAGTAGCTGGGACCACAGGCACATGCCACCACGTCCAGCTAATTTTTGTATTTTTAGTAGAGACAGAGTTTCACCATGTTGGCCAGGATGGTCTCGATCTCTTGACCTCATGATCCACCTGCCTCGGCCTCCCAAAGGAACTCCGTTTTTAAAAAAAATGAATTAAAAGGAAACAAGAATGAAAATAATGGTAGCAAATACTCCCATAGGGAATTTAGAGACTGTTGGGGGAACTGCTTTCCTTATACAATGAAAAGACACTGAACAGCAGTCTTTTAAAGGGACATTGGATCTCATGTTATCTGACTTCTTTGCCAACCCAGATCCAGATCAAGGTAAAAACCTAAGCAATTTGGGCTAACATTCAACCAAGAGAGGGATGGGCCTGATTTTCAAGATAAGAGAAAGTTGCAGAACCATCTTAGTAAAACATGTACACACAATTTAAGACAAAGAATAAGCATAATAATCACCTTGTGATTTCTTTAACCTGTTGACTTTGCCAAGCTTGTCATTCCTGTCTCTTTTAGTCTTGTTCCTAAAGTAATACATAGTAAAGGTGTAAATAGTAATAAAATTTTTAAATTGAGTTGGATAGATTTGTGTGTGTGTGTATATATGAGTGTGTGTGTGTGTGTGTGTGTGTGGTGTTTTCAGGTATTTGTGTTGACAACAAGGAGCAGGGAATCTCCCATGTAGGGAGGGTTGTAAAAAAGAAAGGAAATTTGGCTGGGCACAGTGGCTAACATCTGTAATCCCAACACTCTGGGAGGCTGAGGCCAGAGGATTGCTTGAGCTCAGGAGTTCAAGACCAGCCTGGGCAATGCAGTGGAACCCTGTCTCTAAAAATAAATAAAAAATTATCCAGGCATAGTGGCACACATCTACAGTCCCAGCTACTTAGCTGGAAGGCTGAGGCAGGAAGATGGCTTGAGCCAAGGAGATTGAGAATGCAGTGAGTTCTGATCATGCCTGAACTCCAGCTTAGGTGACAGAGCAAGACCTTGTTTCAAAAAAAAAAAAAAAGGAGGGAAAATAAATAAATAAAAGTCACCTTGTCCTTATCTTTGGGGCTTTGAGGAACTTGTGGAAGGACAGAAAAGTGGCCCAAGTAGGAAACAGTGGGACCATTCCTGAGCTTAGATAGAAATGTGTATTGGGAACTATATGTTTTCTGCCATAGTGTCCTGCTAGAGGAGCATCCTTTGAGAGTGAAAGCAAGTGTTCTGATATTCTACAGAGGAAGAAACTGAGTTCTCATGGGTGTTACTGGAAAAGGATCCTGATCCAGACCCCAACAGAGGGTTCTTGGATCTCACACAAGAAAGAATTGCCAGCCAGTCTTAGGAGGATTCCAGGCCTCAGGCTCCTGCATAATTCCAGGGCAAGAAGTTGTAAAACAGGTTTTGAGCAAAATAGCAACATAGCCTAATTTGGCCCGGTGTTGTCCTAACTCTTAATACTTCTCTCTCTCTTTGCTCCTCAGCACCAAAAGCCCACCCAAATGTACCATCCAACTGCACCTTTTTCTACTGGCCTACTCTTCACCTACTCTGGGTCCCATCTTCCCCTGTCTCCTCCTCCTCCCTGAGAGCTCCACCTAAGTAAGCCTGTCTTCAAAGGCAATGACCTGCATACAGAATTAGGCCACCTCTTCTACTCTCTACTCCATCAGCTCTCAAATTTCCACCAAAACTTATCTCATCTAATAGTTGGCAGGAAAGTAACTTGAATGCTGATGACTTCATGTGTTAACTACCTCAGGTCCTTTGCATGGTCAAGAAGGCACTTGTTAATCTCAAAGACCACAGACATTCAGAATTGGATGTTTTGAAGAAACATTATACCTTTTTGTGTGGTGCATCTCAAAGTATACAAAGCAGACAATTCATATTAATATATTATGTTAAGTAGATGCTAGAGAAAAGATCCAGTTTTATCATCAGTATCTTAACCACTGTGTTGGACCCTCGATATGCTAATGAAAAGCTTATCTTGAAGAGCAATCTACAAGAGGAGTTCACCCGGTAAATTACTGAATTATAGAGGAGGCGCCAAAATGGCAAAGGAATGGCTTCAAAATTGATGAGTCCGATGCTTTTGTATATTGGAAAAAGGGATAAATAAGCAGGATGTGCATTTGTTTTGCTGGGAATGTTCCTTGCTGTGTTTATAGCTTATTCAAAATGTGCTAAATTATTTAAAGTTTCTCCTTAAATGCATACAAAAATTTAGAAAGCTGAAGCCTGAAAGTAGATTCTACTGGTCACAGTAGATTAAGAAATGTTTCTGTACCCAAACTTAATACAATGAATAAGATATGAGAAAAGTGGTTATCAGGGTTGGAGTTACTGACCCTTCCAACTTCCCCCCTCCTCAGTCCTCCTCGTGGGATGAAGTAAATCAGGGAGTCTTTCATTGCTTTCCTCAGTGTCTGTGGGCATTTAATAAACATGGATGGCATTCTAAGGAAATGCTTCCCCATTCTGACTACATTGCCTCTTCTCCAGCCTCATCTATAAAAGAACTCTATGTCATTTCTAAGCAAAGAAATGACTGTGCTTTTACTACGTTTGTCATTATTATCTGGCAGAATAGACCTTACCTGATTCAGCGTTTTCTTTTGAACTTCATATTCTACAGTTTTGTAATGATAGTTGATAATAATTTCCATTTGCAATAAAAAATAAATATTTAAACCAATGAAATAGCCACCATCAGTTTCTAGGGAGCAATATGTAAAAAAATTACAGAAGTAGAAACATTGCAAATGCTTTCTCATTGTAGAATTGATGGTGACAAGAAAATTATGGAAAGATTGAAGCATTTTTAAGATGGAGTTTTAATCCTAAGAAACACAAATATTAAATATAAAATTCCAGGCAATCAACAGCTGCTTGTCTGTATTATTTAGTAGTAAACAGTTGGAAAAGTGCTCAAATTAACACAACATACTATATAAGAGACTAATAGATATTTTGTCTAGTCCGTGTGACAAAAAGGCCTCCATAAACTTCTTTGCTCATTGGGTAGGCTGAGAAATGGGTCAGACTGAATATGATCCATTTGGTTACAATTTATCATTTAGCCTAAAGACAACTGGCTTTTAAAAAATACTTTATATAGTTGGAGATTCAAGAAATGGATGAGTAAAGTGTATAGACCTAAACAGAATCTCCATGCTTGTCTTTGGGTAAGTTGAAATTAATGATCACAATACTGAACCACATCAGGAAACATGATGATTTTGGGGCCGAATTTTTAGTTGTAACTTGTATCTCTCAAATTGTTACATTATTCAGCAATAAATTTCCAAAACATTTAAATTTGCTAACTTGTAACTTGTATTAATTGAAAATTCATTCACTTTGGAAGGTGTTTTGAAAGAGTCTTATTTATAACAGTTGCTAGTACCCCTGGAATTCAAAATGATGCCAACCGAATGCCATTTCAAATAAAACCTTTTTTTTTTTTTACTTTTGGCAGCAGAAAAGCGCAGAGTCCCACAGTAGCTCTTGATTTATGAACAGTGCTTTCTAACTCTCAGACTCCCATCATGTGTGTAGTTCCTTTGAAGGAAACAGATTGGATGCATTTAACAAGAAAACAATTCTATCTCCATATCTGCTTTTTAATTTGAAATTATATGGACCTTTGATTACACTTCATCCCACTCTCATGCCTCCTACGACCAGTTGAGAGAGTGGACACTGAGAACCCTATAACAGGTTCTTATTTGTAAAATATTGTTCAATGACAAATCAGTCAGATAGAAACCTCCTAGGTATGGTGGCTGTTATGGACAAAATTTGTGGAAATATCTTACATTCGACCTTCCAGTAAGCATTTTCGCAGGTCATATCCTGAAATTACACAACTGGCTTCCCCAAAACCCGGTTGAAGTGCTGACAAAGGAGAGGGTATAACTACTCAGAACAGATCTGGAGATGAGTGAATGAAGTGGCCGATAGGCAGGTAGAGGACAGAGTGAAATCCATACATGCTTTAGAGGAGTTTCTGGCTTTAAGCAGAGTCCATCCTTGTAAGTGGTGCATTAAACAAAGAGTTTATTGTAAAGTGGGCCTGATCCCTGGAGGAAAAGAGAAATGATTCTTTTTCACTGGAGAGAAGTTAACTCTTTCTGTCCTTTTGCAGCAGAGAAGGTGCTTAATACATATTTAGTGATGAATTTCCCTGGTTGGTTCCAAGGGGTCTTTATGTCAGGAATAGTATTTATTCATACCGCATTTTCTATGTAGTAGAGAGGCAGGATTCCCTAAACTCCCCCTGTTATACTCCCTTTATCCCGTCTAGCACAGGTAGAATGTGTAACACACATATTCTAATAGCTACTGAGCTATTAAAATTGGTTACAATACTTTTTTAATTTGTTTCTTTTGCATAGAAGTAACTCAAGATGATTTTGATGTTGCAGCTTTAAATTTCACTTTCAGATTTGAGCTGGGAAATCCATTGGCCTATTGTACCATGGATGCTAAAAATGATAAGGGCTGCATGTTCTGCCTTGATCTTTTCAAGACTGAATTTGGAGGTACAAACATTATTTTGCCTAAGGATGTCTATGAAAGCGTCAGGAAAACACTGAATAGCCAGAGAGAAGGGTTCAATTGTAGTGTGCTCCCTTTAAGAGGGAAATGAGATTAGCAACTTTGGCAAATTTTCGGGTTTCTATTCAGAGGGAAAGAGAAGAGCTGCCAGTGTCCAAAAAAGAAAAAAAAAAAAAGGATGGATGTTATGAGACAAAGGCAGAAGCAATTTTACACCTTTCTGAAAGCTTACCTGGGAGTGGTTTTAGCTCCACTGAGGTTAAGAAAGATGCTTTTTTCTTTCTTTCAAGACTAAAGGTGGAGCTAGGGGAAAATGAGTTTAATGTGAAGTAGTGCCCCTGTCAGTTCTGTTTGTCCTGGGAAATACACCAGGAAGGAAAGCCTCCGTGGAAGACAGAGGGAGCACCAGGTGCTGAAGGTGAGGGGTTACCTATTACAGTAATGAGTATGAAAGTTACATTATGATACGAAAGTAGAAACTCTTTATTGAATCCTTCCTCTAAGGAACAACCATCTGACTTGAACAGGAAGCTTATGACTGCTAGACATATATCTGAATTGTATTTTGCCTTTTTATATTAGCAATTACTTTGTTTTCTAAATGCCCTCATGCAAGAAGAGTTTATAAAAATGAAGCAGATTTATATATATATATATATATATATATATGGTCAGAAAAGTTGGTGAGGCATCATTTGGGATAATCACAGTGTTTACTCAAGACTTATTCATATCTAAAAATGTTATTTTCTCTAATTGCATATTTTGTCTCTATAATGACTGGTTGAATTCTAAACTGAAGTGAGTAATCAATATTGTGCCGCTAATGTTCAGATGAAGTCTTAGCTATTTTAGATGATATGACACTGCTCCAAATTTGGCCAATTGCTATAAAGATGGAAATTGAAAGCTAAAAAGTGTGTTTTTGTTGTTGTTGTTGTTGTTGTTGTTATTTTTCAGGTTTTCACTGAAAACCCAAACCAAGAAATAGCAACACGTCTAGAATTCTCACTACTACAAAACTCACCTGGATACCCTAAAGACATAGGAAAGAATGAGCTATTACGGTAGCAGCTATCATATCGTAAATGTGGATGCAAAATACCCAGGCTACCCACCAGAGCACATTATAGCTGAGAAGAGAAGAGCAAGAAGACGATTGCTTCACAAGGATGGCAGCTGTAATGTCTACTTCAAGCACATTTTTGGAGAATGGGGAAGCTATGTGGTCGACATTTTCACCACTCTTGTGGACACCAAATGGCGCCATATGTTTGTGATATTTTCTTTATCTTATATTCTCTCCTGGTTGATATTTGGCTCTGTCTTTTGGCTCATAGCCCTTCATCATGGCGATCTATTAAATGATCCAGACATCACACCTTGCGTTGACAATGTCCATTCTTTCACAGGGGCCTTTTTGTTCTCCCTTGAGACCCAAACCACCATCGGATATGGTTATCGCTGTGTTACTGAAGAATGCTCTGTGGCAGTGCTCATGGTGATCCTCCAGTCCATCTTAAGTTGCATCATAAACACCTTTATCATTGGAGCTGCCTTGGCCAAAATGGCAACTGCTCGAAAGAGAGCCCAAACCATTCGTTTCAGCTACTTTGCACTTATAGGCATGAGGGATGGGAAGCTTTGTCTCATGTGGCGCATTGGTGATTTTCGGCCAAACCACGTGGTAGAAGGGACGGTTAGAGCCCAACTTCTTCGCTACACAGAAGACAGTGAAGGGAGGATGATGATGGCATTTAAAGACCTCAAGTTAGTCAATGACCAGATTATCTTGGTCACTCCAGTAACTATTGTCCATGAAATTGACCATGAAAGTCCTCTATATGCCCTTGACCGCAAAGCAGTAGCCAAAGATAACTTTGAGATTTTGGTGACATTTATCTACACTGGTGATTCCACTGGAACATCTCATCAATCTAGAAGCTCCTATGTTCCCCGAGAAATTCTCTGGGGCCATAGGTTTAATGATGTCTTGGAAGTTAAGAGGAAGTATTATAAAGTGAACTGCTTACAGTTTGAAGGAAGTGTGGAAGTCTATGCCCCCTTTTGCAGTGCCAAGCAACTGGACTGGAAAGACCAGCAGTTCCACATAGAAAAAGCACCACCAGTTCGAGGATCCTGCACATCAGACACCAAGGCAAGACGAAGGTCATTTAGCGCAGTTGCCATTGTCAGCAGCTGTGAAAACCCTGAGGAAACCACCACTTCTGCCACACATGAGTATAGGGAACCACCTTATCAGAAAGCTCTCCTGACTTTAAATAGAATCTCCGTAGAGTCCCAAATGTAGTTCTAAATTGTGATTATGAAGGCGACCACCAGATCATTTTATCTTCTAGCCAGTCACCGTAAGCAAATCATTGTAAACGTGGCTTTTTGTAAAAGGTGTTATAGCTATGTTTTATGATGATGCTGGGTAAGTAGAGTAAGTTAAACTTGGTAAAAGATAATCTAAAAATTCCATAGCTCTCAATTATTAAAATTTTTCTTGTTAGCCAATTTTGTATTAAGAAACCTAATTGATTAAAATTTATCTTTTTTATCTTATATACTTGTATCTTCAGTTGGAGGTGTAGTATTCAAAAATGGGGAGTGAAGGCAGGAAGGAGGCTGGAATAAATAAAAATAAAATGACAAGTAAGCCAGCATAAATAATACATGTTTAAATATGTCAGCCTTGATAATGCTATGAAGATTTCCTATAAAAAGCATCATATCTAACCAAGATACACAAAAGATGCATTCAGTAAGCTGTAATGTTGAGACACATAACTGTGAAATCAGCTTACCAGTTCAAGTCACCAGGTCTTCCTCTTGGACTGTCTTCATTTCAGCAAGTATAGTGAGTGGCTGTAAAAAATTGTCCATGCCTCCAATTCCACTGCCACTTGCCTAGTTAGTGATTAATGGGTGCTAGAAGCTATGTTTTCTCTAACCGATGAGGCAGGAAAAAGGTTGACAGTATTTAGAGCAGCATTTCTCTCTTAAATTCCCTGGTTGATTCCAACAAATGGAAAGCAGAAACAAGGCAACCATGACTTCTCTAGGTCCTCTGAGAAGGGGACTTTCTATGTTCATGTCCCACTTTCTTCCAGGATGTGACCAAGGCACGAGATCATACAGATGAAGTGAGGGGATGGTTAGCAGTGATAAACAATCTCAGACCCTTGGAGAGAAACTGTTGCTAGTTTGCTGGTCCCAAAAGATGGCAACTTTGGCTGCTACATAAAGGATAGAAACTTTTTGGGGGGAAGGTGGAGAGGGAGGTATTTATTTCTGCCCATAAGCAGTTATGTATGCTTCCTGTTTTGGTTACCGTATAAGGCACAAATGACTCGAGTTGTGGATTGCAAGAAACTCTTTTATTGAACCTGGAACAACCATTTAAATGAAGGATTTTTGTGAGATAGAATTTAATTAAAGTGATTTTAATGCACAATAAGTGGATAATCTGAGTACAATGAAGTGTCTTAAATTTTAGAACATAAGTTTGTATACTCTATTTTCATGTTAAAAAATATTAATCATGATTACTTTAAGCCCATATCCACTGGCCTATGAGTAAAGAGTCACTTTAAACTTTAATAATCAAAGAGATATTAGGTACATTTAGGAACATTCCGAATTATTTGTATTTTGTTTCTGTTTTACATTGTTGCTGCACTGGCAATAAGTATGTGCCACAGTTTTTATTTGTTTATTTTATTTAAGTAGACGCACACAGACACACACACACACACACACACACACACACAGTTTTTGCTTTTCTGGAAAATATTTCTTTTTCTCTCTCTCCATTTAAATTAAAACACGCAAGTAAATGAACTGAATTACATAGTTCAAGATTATAAATAAAAGTAAAATATATAGGTATGGTTATGTAGAGTGCTTTTCTGTTTCTTTTCTTTTCTGTTTTGTTTTTGTTTTGTTTTGTTTTTCCTTCCTTTCTTCCCTCCTTCCCTCCTCCCCTCATCCTTCCCTTTTTCCTTCCTTTCTCTCTTTTTTTTTTTGGCCTGGGAGTAATAAAGTTACTTTTTAAATGCCCATGTGCAATCTTTTATTCCTCTTGTTTTATGGATAAGAGATTTGTTCAGGTCAAAAGTTGCAAAACTCTTCTGAAGCTTAATATTAGAGACCTAAGTAATGATAATTATTATTCTTGTTTGAGGAACGCAAACTCCGTTTAAAAAATTATGCACACTGTAGATTTGGATTTTACAGCAGCAATTACTTGGCTAAATAAGAGTACTGCAATATTGTAAGTAGAAAATAGCCACCAAGACAATAAACAAAAATGCTTTAAAATTTTTTTAGCCTGTTTTACCTACATCTAGTTTCATTTCACCTTGCTTTGTTGACTGCTACCACTGACGTTTGCCTTGTCAATGTCAGAATAGGGGTATCAATGCCCCGTGAAATACATTTTGTTGTGCTATGAGCCTCTATAATCAAATGCTTGTACTTGGAATAGAATGTAAAGTCGGCATTTCTATATAATATTTGTCTCTAATTTTCTGCATAATTTTATAATATACTTTGATACCCCCAATGAGTTACTTAATAATAAAGATCTTAAAATAATGCAAAAAGTGTGTGCATATACCTATATTTTCTCTGGTATAAGTTCTCTTTGCTGATATGGTCAGCATTGGGTGTAGTACACCAAAAATAAGAATGCTGCTTCATATAAATAGAACATGAGCAGCATTGTAAAGTATTTTTTTGGTTTTTTTAGCAGCTTAGAGAACAGGTATGTATGAAGTAAAAATCAGTTACTTCTGTAAGTATCACAAGTAGGTTCTATGTAAAATGGCAATTCTAGTTTCAAATGCCCTGCAAATAATGAGCAGTAGGTTGAATATTTTTTCTTATGCCATCTATCTTTGCCCCCAAAATTAAAGCATTAAATGAAGTTAATTAGATAAAAAAAACAAATTGTGGCATCAAGGTATTGCTCCACCATGTGTTATAGTTTCTAATCAGGGCCCTGGAGAAGTGAGTAAGACTAGAGAGAGAGGAGAAAATATTATTTTCATGTGCTGCTAGATTAGTGAGTATTATCAAGTGATTTATGCAGCGATTTAATCCCCATGATAACATAGTCAGGTGGATATTTTTAATTTCCATTTGATCGACTCTCCAATTATCTTCTTTTCCCTAACAAATTCCTAAAGGGAAAACAATGTACTCAGGTAAAACAAACAAACAAACAAACAAAAAACAGCTTTATTTCCAGTCCCAATGGAAGTTGCTGGAGGATAGGGTTAACTGGTATAGTTCTGCCATATGAGATGTTAGCAGGAATCTTTGCGTGTGGCTTTTATGAAAGCTTTTAAGCTGACTTGGCTAGCACGAGCCCCTTTACTCTCCCTGCTCACCCTTCTCTCCTTCTGGACCTCTAACTTGGTAGCTTATACTCTTGAAGCCACCTCGTAAGAATGCAAATTAAGGATACCCCCTACAAGGGAAAACAGAAAGTATCGGAAAGGCTGCAGCCCTAGATTGCATATCTCCAGAGGTCTTTTCCATGAGTGAAAATAAATATGATTTCTAATTGACACAGTGAGCAATACATCTAAGGGAAATTATCCAGGAAGCCAGGATAGTAAGAAAAAAAAAAAAGATGCACAGCCTAGGTCCAACTTGTGCGTGTCCATGACAATTGATGGAATCCGTCACTGTGGAAACAGCATACTTTCAAAGGAGTTGACGAAATGCCACTATTGTAAGACAAACACAAAGGTATTGCTTTTGGCCTGGAAATCCCTCTGAGGCGCTGGTGGTGAAGTGACTTTGTTAAAAGGATTGACCAGGCCTGCTGCTCTTTTACTTCTTTCTTTCCCCCAGTATAATTATATTCTGTGTTTTATTTGGGACTCTCACTAGGGTTAATGGTCTAAAATCCACAGAAACCAGGATAAAGCAGGCGCTGTACAACTTGGGCAAAAAATAAAACTCCACTAATGTCATCTCAGACCCCCATCCCTCACCGAGACCAAATGACATCAACTTAGAATATCTGAGAGGATTTTAGATACACACCAAGGAATCCAGATTTTTCTTTAAATATTTGTATTTCATTGTTTCTGAGTTGGCCAGGACGTGTGCTGAGTGGAGTCTCTGGGCCACCTTTATTTAAATGATTAGGAACCAGATTCTACTCAGTTTAATATATTCTACTTGTTAGTCTCATCAATTGCAAACCTTGATTCTTCTGTTCTGAATGTTCTGCAAGGCACGTGCAAAGTCCTGTGTCTTTTAAGGTAAGCTTTTGCCTGTGGATATCTAGACCCCACACCTATTCACCCGTTGTACTCTATAAATCACAAAGCCCTGACTCAATTCCAAAATCAGCGTGGCCTCTCTCTGTCTCACTTTCATTTTTAAAGGAGCAGTATGACCTAGACTCCCGAGAAGAGAGCATTTGGCTCCACATGCAAGATGCAAGTTGGCGTTAACACAGAACACACAGACAGATTATGCAGCAGGGAAGTACTTGGTAAATTCTTTGCAAATGTTCCCTTAGATAGGAGGTCTTTGAAAACAAAAACTAGTAACCCAGACTCAGTTCAGATAAATCTGTGGGTAGACAGCAAGTAAGGTCCGCTATAAGGGGCATTTTCCTAAAAAGACATAATCATAATGCCGCCCAGAAACCATCCTTGGTCTGCATTACTTTGGAGCTTTTCTTCAATAAGAAAAACCTTATCTAGCAGTAAATTCCCAAGTGTTTCTTTCACTGTTCTTGGTTTCCTAAAGCAACTGAACACGCTCCTCTTATGACTGTGCGGTTGGGTCATGAGATTTGGCTTGGGGTAAGCAGACTCTTGCCTCATCTTGCCACCCTGTGCTTCTTTCCTTGGAAATGTCCATGCTTGTGGTTTAGGATTCTCTGTGCGGAGTTTTGAGACTTACGTCGACACCTCTACATGTTTTGAAATTCAATAGATTCAGTTGCTGAGTACCTGGCAAGGACAATAGAAAAGAACAAAAATAAAATGAATACAATAAACAGCTTTGTGCTGCTGGGTCTCATTGATTTATTCTACTTCATAAACACCGTAACATAAAAGGATACCATGTCTAGGGTCTGCCTGCTGTCCCAAGAAAAAGCAGCTGGACTGAGATGGAGAGTCTTCTAAATAAATAAGGCAATCTGTGCTGGGTAATCACTCATCTCAAGCCCGGAATGGAAACTCTGGGGACACTTCAGGCTGCAAAGAAACAGGTTAATTATTTAAAGTATTTCAGCAAGCCCGATGGATGAAAACTCAAACAAATAGATTAAGTCTTGCTAAATTACGTAGCCAAAGAATTTTTTTTCTCTATGCTATCATTTACCACAAGGGCCTATAAAAGGTCTTTAATCACTGTCTAAGTAACTTGAACTTGAAATAGAAAGGGCCCCTGGAGATTTAGTCACTGTGAAAACTTCTTTACAGCAAGTTATCAGAAATCTTCAAATTTCCACATAAAATACTTCAGTCACATGCAATACTCACTGTGGTTAAATGCCCTTTATTTGAATTAGAAGCACATGTTGAAGATCAATTATTTACTGTGCTGCTGGTTGATTCTTTCTGACACTAGTTGGCCTGGGGAAGAGAGGCTAGTCATAGGGGCTGGGTTAAGGACAGAGCTAGCCTCCTCCAGCCGCCAATTCCAGAACCAAAGATTTTTAGGACGTCAGGGGGCCATTAGCTCATTTAATCAGATCCCTTTTTATGTAGGAGGAAACATCCAACTCTGGAATTATGTGCCTAAAGAGTGATAGACAGGGAGGGACAGAGAAGAAAACCTAATTACCGATGACCAACCCAGGGCAATAAGCAGTCCTGATGCTACCCAAGGTTGAAATATTGCTGTTTTGTTATCACAAATGATCATTGCAAGACCCTTTGTTAAAGAGAAAGCCAGTGTTTTCTACAAGTACTATTGATTATTAAGTATTTAGAGAAACAGCTGGGCACAGTGGCTCAGACCTGTAAACCTAGCATTTTGGGAGGCCGAGGTGGGTGGATCACCTGAGGTCAGGAGTTTGAGACCAGCGTGGCCAACATGGTGAAACCCCGTCTCTACTAAAAAATACAAAAATTAGCCACATGTGGTAGCACATGCCTGCAATCCCAGCTACTCGAGAGGCTGAGAAAGGAGAATCACTGGAACCCAGGAGGCAGAGGCTGCAGTGAGCTGAGACTGCGCCACTGCACTTCAGCCTGGGTGACAGAGTGAGACTCCATCTCACACACACACGCACACACACACACACACACACACACACAAGTATTTAGAGGAGCTGGGAAAGAAAAAATATAAAAAAGTGTGGGGGAGGCAGCTGTTAAGAGCCAAGATAAAGGAAGATAAAGTTCTCCAACATGTACCTAAACAACAATGGTTGAATTAAAAAAAATCAAAAAGCTCACACCTTTTCAGGGAAATGCTAATGTACAGTGAGGCACACCTATGTACTGATTTACTGCCACCAAGCCTTTTACTTTGGAAGCAGAAACATTTAGTCCTTTGGCAGGGACAGCCTTAAAGAATAAGCAAACAGAAGGAGCAGCAGGGGTTTTTTTTGTTTTGTTTTGTTTTTTCCCATTAAATGGACTTGCTCCCTTCTTGAAACAAGGGCTCTAAAGAAAACAGCCCAACCTGAGAGAATCACACGGACTCGGGCTGGATACAGCTACTTATTAACTGTATAAGCAACTGAGCTGGTGTCTCTGATTCTCAGTTTCCTTAGCTATAGATTTCCTTGCTGTATTAAGCTATAAATTTATGGGTGCAGAATTAAGAATCAACTGCCTAAGTTTGAGTTCTAATTCTACTACTTTCTTTTTTTTAAATTAATTAATTGTTATTATTATTATTTGAAATGAAGTCTTGCTCTGTTGCCCAGAGTGGAGTGCAGTGGTGCAATCTCGGCTCACTGCAACCTCTACCTCCCGGGTTCAAGTAATACTCCTGCCTCAGTCTCCCAAGTAGCCATGTTGGCCAGGGTGGTCTCAAACTCCTGACCTCAGGTGATCCACCTGTCTCCCCCTCCCAAAGTGCTGGGATTACAGGCATGAGCCACCACACCTGGCCTAGTTCTACTACTTTCTTACTGTGTGACTTTGCGCAATTTACTTAACCTCTCTGGGCCCAAGTTTTCTCAACTGAGAAGTAAAGAAAATAACAGTACCCATTTTACAATTGTTGAAAGGGTTAGTGAGAAAATATTTATAAGGTCCTTAGAAGAATGTCTAGCACATAATGAATGATAATGCAGTGCAGGCAATTAATACTGCCAGCAGCTAACTTGTCTCTTTTTGTGTTTCATCAATTTACATTCCTTAACTTTTAATATTGACTTAATCAAAGAAACAAACGAAAAATTAAAAAGCAGAAATGATGCAACGATTTGGTAGAAAACATATAAATTATTCCCAATCCAAGTGTAAATAGTTTCTGTACTATCTGACCAAAATTACTTTGGATGATTTATATCACACATCCTTTTCATTGTGTGAGGCGTGAGCATTCAGTAAAATACAGTTTTGAGAATAAAATACTACTCTACTCAGATACACCTAAGGCTTAGTGAATAGCACCAAACAGGCCAAGTCAAAGTGGATATAATACAGGATAATCCTCCCGCATTATCTACTTACTGGGCATTAAATTAAAGCCGTTTCCAAAAGTTCTTAAATGCTTCATCTCATAATAACACGCGTTATTTTCAAAGTGTTCAACATGTTCCAGTTAAATTGGAGGAGTCCTGAGAGGAGCAGGCTTATCATCCCAAAATAACTTATCACTACTCAAGTAAGCTGCTGCTCTTTGAATGTGAAAAATCTCAATGGCCTGTGATATGTTGGTGGACCCTACAGAAATAAAAACTTCTCAGAAGACAGAACTACACCTCATGATGGCAAAGAAGAGGTATGTTGAGCACATTTGAGATGGGAGAAGAACAATTCATCTTTTTCTCTAATGTATGACATATTTTGTAGGAAGATCATGGTTAAATCAGGCAGAAGTGGGTTCAAATTCCAGGTGTGCCCCTTGGCAGCTGTATGAACTTAGGTAATTTTCTGATTGCCACTAAGCCTTAGTTTCTTTATGAGTGTAATTGGAGCTAATAACATTTACTTGTGGGCTTTCTTAGTCCATGTTGTACTGCTTATAACAAAATACCACCAACCGATTAGCTTGTAATGAACAGAAATTTATTGGCTAAAAATTCTGGAGGCTAGGAAGTCTAAGATTGAGAGACAACCTCCTAGTTGTATCATCCCATGGTAGAAGGTGGAAAGACAAGAGAGGGCAAGAGAGAGGGGAAAGGTGACAAAATCTCCCTTTTACAACGAATCCACTCCTGTGGATTAGTCCATACTAATGCCTTTATCCATTAGCCCTCATGGCCTAATCACCTCTTAGAGTTTTCACTTCTTAATACTCTTACAATGGCAATTCAATTTCTACATGGGTTTTGGAGGGAACAAACATTCTAACTACTGCATGGGCTAATTGTGAAGAGTATATTAGGATACCTTTAAACAAATGCATATATATGAACATAAATATAAATACATGTGTATGCTTATATACGTGTGTGTGTGTATATATATATATATGTATGTATAGACATACACACCTAATTATCTTGCAGATAGGTGCTATTCAGTAAATGAATATTCTCTGTTTTTTTCCATATATATTAGTAATACCAAGGTATTTCACAGGAATTTGAAAGCAAAAGCATTATTAGGTGTAGGATAGTAATGCTCTACTAATCATCAAACAATTTTTTAAAAATTATGTTTTCATCTTGATATGGTGGTTGAGGTATGAGGTCATATTCTCTTCTTACTCCCAAGATTTCCATCTCAGGGCAGCCATTAATGAGCTGGGGTTTGGGGGCAATTAACCTCCTTGGTACACTATTTCTGAACATTTATGACATGGATGTTCTTTAAATTCCTTTATGGTTATTTACAGCAACAAAATGTGATAATTTTTCCTCACTCTACGTTTAGCCCTGATTTTTTTTTGTTGTTGTTGGCTTATAACGCTTTTATTTCATTGGCATATTTCTGTGGTCTAAATATGGTCAAAATGTTTCTGTCCCCCACAAATTCACATGTTGAAATACTAAGCCCCCAAGGTGATGGTATCCAGAGGTGTGGTCTTTGGAAGGTGATAAGCTCATGGGGATAGAGCCCTCATGAGTAAAATTAGTGCCCTTTTAGAAGAGGCCTGAGAGAGACCATCCACCCCTTCTAGGCTGTGGAAACACAGTGAGAAGATGGTGTCTCTGACCCGAAAAGCAGAGTCGCGCTAGACACTGAATCTGCCTTGACCTTGGACTGTCAATTCTCCGGAACTGTAAGAAATAAATTTCTGTTGCTGACAAGCCATCCAGTTTATGGCATTCTGTCATAGCAAACTGAACAGGGTAAGGTACACACATATTTTAGTGCAGTCTTTTCTATTCTCACAATTACTGTACCATCTGAATTTAGCTGGAAAGTTCTGATTTTACAATACTTTGTGCTACTTTAAAAACCTTTCTTTAATGTACAACTCACTGTGATATACATTTTATACATCCCATGATGGTAATTTGACAATTCAGTTAAAGTAATATTTGTTGAATTTAGTTTTCTTCAGCTCTTACTGCCCTTTTCTAAAACTGGGTCTATTTTAAACAGGAAAATTTAAGCCATGTAAAAACATCACAAAATTTGATTTCAAAAAAGACAAGATATTGCTTGTACAATTATAATGGCAGGAAGCAAGTAGCACCATAAAAAAATGTATTCGTTGGGTTAGAACACTAAAATTCTAATGGGGTCACCTTATACTCATGACATAAACTAATAAAAGGCATCATACATGTTATTTTGTAAAATGCCAGCATTCTTAATCTAGGGAAGTTTGGAGAAAATATTCATGGATGCTACTTACCCTCATGTTATTATAAAAGAGTGCGTCTTCAGGTGGGTGACTTGTTTGATGAAGGGCAAATGGTACCTGGCCAGACTGTGTTTCATTTTCACTTGGGAAAAAGGTAGTTTCTCTTGTATACCTTTCCAATGAGTGTATCTCACTATCATTGCAACACCTAGATTCCCAGGCATCAGTGGTCTCCTCCTCTCCTGAATATGATGAGAGATGGCCTTTTCTCAGTGCAAAGCCATCATGAAATAAATGTAGGGCACACTGGGGTATTCTGGGTTCTCTTCCCAATATTATGAATAGCATGAATACAGAAAAACAGCAATTTTCAGTGGACAACTTGAACCTGTAGCATAAGCCAAAGTTTCTGGAATGGTATTTTAGTCTTATAAATAAATGTTAGCGTGGTCATGAAGTAACTAAAACCGAATGGAGAGCAGCATTAGATCCATCGAACAATATAAAGTTTTGTTTACCCTTCTCCAAAAGTGTAACTTATTACTTAAGTTAGCATTCTTTGTTTTAAACGTTTGAACAATAAATAAAATGGTAGATCTGTGGACCTGCTTGTCCTGGTGGGGACTGGAGATTAGTGGAAAAAAAAATATTAATGACGTTGCAGTCAGAAAGAAGACAAAAAAATAAACAAAAGCAATTTATCTTTTCCCCAAAGGTTGGGGTGATGTTTAATTATGACCTGTCATAATGGTAATATTAACAATATTAATAATAACAATTATGTAAATGCTTCTGGTAATTGCACTTCTATTAGGAGGCTGAGTATTTTTGGTCACTATTGTGCCACCTTGTGGTCACAAGAGAACACATGTTTTTTTCCATGAAGTAAATCCATTAAGTTTTAATTTATCCCCCACTGCTATGGAATGATATTTGGAAAAGTAATTTGGAAAGCTTGGTGTCAATAATACCGATAAAAAAAATACAATGGGCACCATTCAAGTCAGAAAATAGCAACAAATAACATTATTCTAAGTATAGACTCCATGTACTAGATTTTCCCCTGCTACCTCAACATGGATTACATATTTAGAAGATGAAATTGTAGTTTATTTAGATTGCCATTCTCAATCTACAAATATAGACATGAAAATCTGGACGATGTCCGTTTAGCATGTAATAAATAATTCAGCACTCTCTTTATTGCAAGGGAAAGCAGCCAAAATTTAGGTGTCGATTACCAATATTGTGTTAAAATTATTGTGCTAATGCATATATAGGTATAGCTTAATACACATGATTTTAATGGCATGAGTAAAGATTTGCTTTATAATTATGTATATTATAATCTCATAATTTTTATGCATTTCAAAGAATTGTGATATTTGCTTAGAGGGTTTTTCTGTTTTATAAATGCTACTTATGTCAGTATCAAAATGTGAGGAACAGAGAAAAAGGTACAGGATTGGCCACCTTCCCATAGAGTACTGTCTGCTAGGAATTAAATAATATATTTTGTAACAAATTCAGACATTTAATGGCCACTGCCTCATACCATCCGTGCTTATTTGATTCAGGCTGTAGTTTCTCTTTTTAATTAAAAATAAAAGTATTAGGAACAACAAAGTCTCAAGAATTCTGTCATTATAAGTAGTGTCTGCGGGTGCACGTTGGGGTGTGTGTGGTGTGTGTGTGTATAGAATGGGGATAGAGGAGGAGAGAAAGAAGTGGTATATAAGAGACTTTAATGCATTCTCACAGATACACCTCCATGCTAGTATTGGTTTTAAGTCTGTCCATCCATCTCTCTGTCTCTTTGTCTGTTTCTTTGTTTCTTGACCTTATGTGTATCAATTTATCTCTTTTCTCTGACTTTCTTCTACCTTTTATTCTTACTCGCTACGTCTTAGTCCCTCTTTCTCTGTCTGTTTCTGTGTCTCTGTTTCACTCTCTCATCTAATTTACATTGAACTCTAGGAGGTCAAGTAATCTAGATTCGAATCCTAGCCCTGTGCGTTAGGAAAACTTATCAAGCATCTAAGCCTCAGTTTCTCGTTAAGTAGGGGTTAAAGTACTTACCTCATAAAATTGTTGTGACAATTCAATGGCACATTGCATGTGGTGAAAAGCCCTTAAGACAAAATCTAACACAGAGTAAATGGCCAATAGATAGTGTTTATTTTTATTTTTGTTTTCTGTGAAATGTATACATTTTTAGTATTCCAATCTGTACCCAATCATAAGATGCTCTAATACTGCCTTATTTATAGGTATAATGTTATAAGTGAGAGATCTAGCTCACAGAATTTTAAAAATGAATTTCCATGTACCTCTTCTAACCATTTTATCAATGAAACACTCAGAAGAAGGTGTCTTACTTACAGTCACATAATTAAGTAGTAGATCTGATACAAGAATCCATATCTTCTATATCCCGACACACAGTTCATTGCAATGAACAATAATTCCCAATGTAAATCATGCCTTTATTTTTTTAGTAATCTGTCTTTTTCTCTTCTTTCCTTCCTTCTTTATTCCTTTCTTTTTTCTTTGTCTTCCTTCCTTCCTTTTATATTTCTTTCTCTCTTTTTTCTTAAATTAATGCAGCCAGTGAGATAACAATTTTCAACAAGTACTTGATTTTTACAAAATTCATTAATTCATGCATTCATATATACCATGTATCAGATCCTTTATAGACATTTTGAAGGTAATAAAGAAACTAAATAGAAAAAAAGGTATTTCCCTTGTGAAACTTAAAATATAGCAGGAGAGTGGCTGGTCGTGGTGGCTCACATCTGTAATTCCAGCACTTTGGGAGGCTGAGGCAGGTGGATCACCTGAGGTCAGGAGTTCAAGACCAGCCTGGCCAACATGGTGAAAGCCTGTCTTTACTAAAAAATACAAAAAAATTAGCCAGGTGTGCTGGCGTATGCCTGTAATCCCAGGTACTTGGGAGGCTGAGGCAAGAGAATTGCTTAAACTTGGGAGGTAGAGGTTGCAGTGAGTCAAGATCGTTCCACTCTGCAGTCTAGCCAGGGCGACAGAGTGAGACTTGGTCTCAAAAAACAACAACTAGATAGTAGATAGATAGAGAGAGAGATAGAGAGATAGACAATGACATAGGCTTGAATGACACCGTAATCCAGTGGAGATAGGGAATTAGGTCATGAGGTAGAGCCAGAATCACTGTAACACTGTAAGGTTGAGGCATGTCTTAGTTCATTTAGTGTTGCTATAAAGAAATACCTGAGGCCAGGCATGGTGGCTCATGCCTATAATTCCAGCACTTTAGGAGGCCTAGGAGGGTGGATCACCTGAGATCGTGAGTTCAAGACCAGCCTGACCAACATGAAGAAACCCCGTCTCTACTAAAAATACAAAAAATTAGCCAGGCATGGTGGCGCATGCTTGTAATCCCACCTACTCGGGAGGCTGAGGCAGGAGGATTGCTTGAACCTGGGAAACAGAGATTGCAGTGAGCTGAGATTGTGCCATTGCACTCCAGCCTAGGCAACAAAAGCGAAACTCTGTCTCAAAAAAAAAAAAAGAAAAGAAAAGAAAAGAAATACCTGAGGCTAGGAAATTTATAAAGAAAAGAGGTTCATTTGGCTCACTGTTTTGCAGGCTGTGTAAGAAGCATAGTGCTGGCATCTGCATTTGGTGAGAATCTCAAGTTGCTTCCACTCATAGCAGAAGGTGAAAAAGAGTTGGCATAGGCAGAGATGGCATGGTGCAAAAGGAAGCAAGAGAGCAAGAGGGAGGTGCCAGGCTCTTTTTAACAACCAACTATCATGGGAACTTAGAGAATGAGAACACACTCAGCCTCCCCATGGAGCCAATTCCTCATGAATAGATAAATAGAAGGGCATTATTTTATTCATGAGGGATCTGCCCCCATCACCTAAGTACCAGGCATTAGGCCCAGCCACCAACATCGGTGTTCAAATTTCAACATAAATTTTGGAGGGGACAATATAAAAATGATAGCAAGACATAGGAGAACTCATTAAAGGAAATGAGAAAGAGCAGTCTGTGAGGTATGAGAAAAGGCAGAGAAGAATGGTTACTTAAAAGCCAAATAAAGAATTCAGTCCAAGGAAGAGCGAGGTGATGGATTGTCAAATGACAGGACCAGGCATCAGATACTTTGGCAGGAGTGTCTGGGGTAAATTGGTAACTGAGAAGGATTCAATAGAGAATGAGAGGTGAGAAAGTAGAGAAAACGTTTGAAAAGTCTTGATGCTAAGGAAGGAAGAAAAATGAAGTAATAGCTGGAGGGAGATACAGGGTCAATAGAAGCTTTCTTTTTTTTTTTTCCTCCTTTGTATTTTGCTTTCTTTTGTTAGTGGGAGGTAGTTCATCATGTTTATGAACAGATGGGAATGATCCCTCTCTAAGGAAAAAATAGATAATGTAGGAGAGAAAGGATAATTAAAGATGCAGAGTCCTTGCCTACATGAGAAGGGATCTAGTCTACAAGTAGAGGGGAGTGGTGATAGCTCATCTTAGCTCCAGACACAGAAAGGGAAAAGCAAGCTCAGGTAGAGATGCGGAGGTGGATTTCATGTTGGGTGAGAGAGAACAGAAGGTGGAAGTTGTTCTCTCTGCTTCCATTTTTTTTCAGTGCAATGAGAAGCAAGGTAATCAGATCAGAGTGAAGGATATTGTTAGAGGTTTGAGTGCAGCAGAAAACGTTCAAATACTCATGTTAGAGACTAGGAGATTAAGCGGACCAGTGCAATAGAATAGGATTGTCAGGCAATAGAATAGGATTGTATTTTCATTTTTAAAAAAATTGAAACAGGATATCACTCTGTCACCCAGGGTGGAGTGCAGTGGTGTAATTTTGGATCACTGCAGCCTCGACCTCCCAGGCTCAAGTGATCTCCCACCTCAGCCTCCCGAGTAGCTGGGGCTACAGGTGTGTGCACCACCAGGTCCAGCTAATTTTTATGTTTTTTTTTTTTTGAGACAGTGTTTCACCATTTTGCCCAAACTGGTTTCTAACTCCTGAGCTCAAGTGATCTACCCATCTCAGCCTCCCAAAGTTCTAGGATTGCAGGCATGCACCACTATGCCCAGCTAATTTTTGCATTTTTTTTTTTTTGTAGAGACAGGGTCTCACTATGTTGCCCAGGCTGGTCTTGATCTTCTGGGCTCAAGTGGTCTGCCTGCCTTGGCTTCCCAAATTGCTGGGACTACAGGTGTGAGCCACCTGCCAAGACTGTACTTTTAAAGTAACACAAGCCTGAGCATGGCTGTATGTTTTCCTTCATCTATAACATTTGTTATAAAGTTTAGTTTCTAAGAACCGATCCATTGAAAAAAATCCAGCTTTCCATAATAACATGTTTCATTTTTGTGAATGACACATGCACTCACAATTCAATAAAAGAGATGGCTAATTTATCTGCCACTGAAACATTAATTGTGAGGATCTAGAAATACATGGTTAGATCAACATCACGGCTCACGCAGAACCTCTTGCTACTTAAGTACAACAAAGAGCAGGGTCCACTGTCTCTACAATGTGCCAGCTCTTCATCCTTTTTTCTATTGGGTCACATATTACAACAACTGTTGAAGGGAAATAGGCAAAGTGGTTGGGACTCTATCAAAAACACATATCCTCGCCCGGGGGTCTGTGTACTGTTTCACAAGCTTTCTGGTATATCATATTAAAATATAATGGAAGGGGCTGAGTGCTGAACACATGAGCTAGAGAAGCAAGAGCTGTTTAAACTAAAATTGTCCTAGAACAGCAGCCGCCTGCCTATGTGGGTTGATGCTGGAACTAAATAGCGATCAATTGAGAAATGGAGATTTCTGTCAAATATTTGTTTACCTTCATAATCATTTTACTTAGTTTTTCCATACATGGATTTGCTGTTTTTTTCTTACACGCTTGTGTACAATGTCAAAACTGATTCTTTCAGTTAAAGCCAGCCCCCACCACCCCCACTTTTGGGAGTAAGAGTGGAAGCAATTTTTTTTTTTAAGGTAGAGACAAGTTCTCCCTATGTTGTTAAATTCATGAGCTCAAGCGATCCTCCTATTTTGGCTTCCAAAAGTGCTGGAATTACAGGCATGAGCCAGGCCTTCTTAATGGATTTAGTGCTGCCTTGCTTTGGGATATATTCTTTGATATCCCTTTAGAACAAAAATTTGATTTTAAAATTTACTTTTCATGCTTCCAAAATTCACTATTGTGGGACATATAGTTCAGTAATACTAAAATCTTATAGGATCATTTGCAATCAAGCAAAACATAAAGAATAAAGAGGTTCGTTTTTCACCGAAAGTGAGAATGAGAGAAAGGGATGGAATGGATTCCAGTCTGACAATAGCTTTTTAGTGAATAAATGAAGAATTCGTAAAGGGGAGTGTGGGCATATGATAGAGCGTGCATTGTAGCTACCATCCCAATGAATAACGTTCAATAAATATTTAAAGTATTGAAAAAAGGCATTTACAATGTAAACAAATCTCTACCTTAATATACTTTTTGTGACTGCCGTAAACTCAATTGGAGTATGTGAGTGAGGGACATTTGATGCAATATGTCAGTGAGGGATATTTAGTTTCCAGTAAAGCTGCTGTTTATCAGGTGGCTACAGTAAACCATTGATTTTTGTTAGCTATCATAGCGTATAAGCAAGACAGAGGCTCGCAAAAACTTGTTGGTGTGCTTGTTTACAAATACTTACAGAGGAAACACTCTTGAAAATATCAAATGCACTATCTTCTTATTTCCTGGCTATTTGCAATGAAAGCTGCCAGTCTACTAAGTTTTTCCAGGAGCCCGTATGAAGGAATTCCATATCTTTGTTAAGAATATTGTATTGAAGAGATAGAGAGAAATGCTGTTTTTAAATTCATATGTAATTACTGGCCATAAAGAACATAAGTAGCTGTCTTTAGTTTGGCATACTCTACTGAAAATTGTAATGATACTAACAATAGTGATAGCATCTTTGAGTGGACCCTAAGAGATATCAGATTAAAGTCACTATGTAAAAAACAAACAGAAGAAATAATACCGTGATGTCACTGAATGTTATAGGACAGAGGTCCCCAAGCCCCAGTACTGGTTCATGGCCTGTGGCCTGTTATGAACTGAGCCACACAGCAGGAGGTGAGTGGCAGGTGAGCGAGAATTTCCACCTGAACTCTGCCTCCTGTCAGATCGGGGTGGCATTAGATTCTCATAGGAGTGCAAATCCTATTGTGAACTTCGCAGGCAAGGGATCTAGGTTACATGCTCTTTATGAGAATCTAGGGATACACGTAATGTGCTTGAATCATCCCAAAACCATCACCCACAACCCCCTCTCTCCTGTCCATGGAAAAATGGTCTTCCATGAAACCCGTCCCTGGTGCCACAATGTTGGGGACCATTGTTATATGACTAAAAACACCCAGGTCATGGAGAATTAAGTTAATAACTTATATTTACCTGTGTTAGTATCATAATCATTTAAATTGTATGACTCCCAGGGGACTTATATTCATGCAGAAGTGTTTAAAATCGATTCTATTTCTAGTAGATCAAATTGTTACGATGGCCAAATGACATAAGGTAAAATTTCTGCCATTTTAGTTGTACCAAAAAGATCACAGAGAAAAGTAAAGAGGGGACCTTAAGGAAAGTCTCGTTCAACACCCTCTTCCTGTTTGGAGAATAAAAATCAGGATAAGAGAAATGAATTAACTTGTCCATGGAGTTTTGATAAGTATTTAATCTCAATAATCACTAAATCCTTTTTATTTTATTTTTTATTTTGAGATGGGATCTCGTTCTGTTGCCGAGGCTGGACTGCAGTGACACAACCACTGTTCAATGAAGCCTTGATCGTCCAGGCTCAAGTGATCCTCCTACCTCAGCCTCTTAAATAGCTAATACTACAGGAACATGCCATCACACCTTGCTACATTTTAAAAATTATTTTTAGTAGAAACAAGGTCTCACTGTGTGTGTTCTCAAACTCCTAGGCTCAAGTGATCCACCTGCCTGAGCCTCCCAAAGTGCTGTGAACACAGGCATGACCCACCATGCTTGGCCACTAAATATTTTTTTAAATAAAAATTTTTAATCCTAAAATGTAAAGGATTCAGAGGAATCCCATATTGTATGAGGTAATTAGCATCACTATTTCTATTACATTGGAATAGATTCTGAAAATCAAAATTTCACTAAAATTAATGGATCAGTTTATTTATCTTTATTGTTTGATAAATTCTCTTCCTATAATTTTTCATGAAATACAATCAATTATTATTTTTAAATTCCATTCATCTTCATATTCGATTTCCCCCCTCTGTTGCATTTTTCTTTAATTGATTCCTCGATGCTGTTCTGAAATTTTTACCCACATCTGTCACATGATTGGATTGGCTAATTGTCTTCTATGGAAGCACACCCATTATGTAACTAACTGTTATGAAAAATTTAAAAAAGTCAATGTCAGGTAAGCAAATCCATCAGACATGATCTCACTGAAAACTAATATTTTCAGGAAGCTTTTTACTTATTTTCAGGGGCTGTCTCTGGGTTTAGCATTTCATATTATTAACAGTGCAATGACAAACCTAGGGCAGGAGAGTTAATAATAGGATGTGCTTTTTTCTCTTGCTTTTAAAGAAAATATTCAAATGAGCAGAAGTTTTAAAAGCCCTGTTCAATTCTGAGCTTTAGATGTTAAAATAAACTGACAACTTGACTCTGACAGAATAAGATTCAATTAGGCTTGAAGATAGGTCAGTCTAAAGGGGCTCAGGGAGAAATAAACTTCTATTAATTTTTAGAAATATCTAGTAAGAACAAGTCATTTGTGACTTTGTAGTTAAGTTCCTAGAGAAAGTTTACCAAGAATTGCTTTCTATGAGGTGGTAAAAGCTGCAAAATGAATTATGGTGAAAATATTCATTCTACTTTTTATTTTTCCTTATTAAAGTTAGCAAGGAAATTTTCCTGAGCCTTTCCCACTAGTGAATTTATTGGTTTAGAACTATTTCTGCTTTCACTCATTTAATAGCTAAAGATCAAAATATTATATGAATGATTTAATTGTTTCTAGAGAGATTTTCTTCTCCTAATGAGTAGAGAAATATGATTTCTGCATGCTCTGAAAAAGCATTTATCCAATGTTCTTTGGAGCCACCTATATAAATGAAAGATCAAAATTGCATCATGGTCTTAATAAGAAAAACAAACATAAGAGGTAAAGAAAATGGAATCATATCTCTTTTGTTTTTGTAAAGTAATAGAGTATATCAAGTTTTGTTCCTTATTATGAAATAACAAATTTTTAGATAAAACAAACATAAGAGAATAAAAACAAATTGTAATCACATCAACTAGGTCACTTGTTAAAGTATATATATGATGTGCATATTCCTCTGTGTGTGTGTGTGTGTGTGTGTGCGCGTGTGTGTGTGTGTGTGTAATATTGGAGCAAAGATGTGGGAGCCTGACCTTAGCAAAATGCCATGGGCCCCTCATCTAGACATGGAGTACCTATCTCTAAATGTTTTTTCATGAGAGAAAAATGTCTATATTGATTAATATATTGTTGAATTTCTCTACTGTAGACAACTCCAACTAATCTATATTCACTCATACACATGATCTATTTTGCTTAACATAAGTTATTTTGCATATTTTTTTATTTAAAAAGTAGTGCATTCCAGTATCATTTATCTTAATTACTGGAGGATTTTTTTGGTGCCTCTTAAATTTTACACCTGAGGAGAGTAGTGCCTTACTTACCTCATCCTAATCCTGGCCTTGAAGTCAAACATAGCAAAAGATAAAAATATAGACAATGAATTTGAACCCTCAACTTTAAGTTCTAGAAAGCTTCTTTAAAGATGCTTTAATTAAAAGTATAATATGTAGATTTGTATGTCAGTTTATACTTCAGAAATCCATATATATGTCATATTTATATTTTTAGAAACCTAATTGGATGACTAGATGGTATTTAAAATGAATGCCCAAAAATATCTTGTACCTTTTTCCAAAAGTTTATCTGTTGGAAGCTGTCAGCCATTCATGTAGTGAGTTTATAAGAAAATAATTTTAAATTGTATGCATTTTATATTGCTGTGGTATCTGTGTACCATACTTCTAAGTATCATTATTAAACTGGTACTTCTTAAAGCCAAAATAATATATAGACAATGATATAAACAGATACAGTTTTTTAATTAAAAAAATCATACAATAGTACAATATGCATTCAAAATTAAGTGAAGTTCTTATGTATTTTTCAGGATATACTTTTTGGTTGCAGAATAATCTACTTTATTCAATTATTGTTTTTGATGTTGCTTTTTCATCACTAAGTACTCTTAAGTGCAACATTTAATGATTACTAGTGAGATCACGTTCAAGGTGTTTTGAGTTCTTAAATGCAGCTTTTGATGATCTCCAATAAGATCAAACTCAAGATGTGTTCTGTTGAAGCAATCCAAAGTTAAACATTTGCCTGAAAATTTCATAGACTCCTATATCCCTCTATGGAACAGCAGACTTACAACAGTCTAGTGATAGATTTGCAAAAATCAAGAAAATATACAGTGTCAAAAAATAGATCAAAAGTTTATCTTCATGGAATCATTCACATTCATTGATTTTATTGACTGATATTGATAATATCCCTAATTCTATTTTATGAATCCATTTGGAAGCCACTTAATATGTAAGGATATTTGATCAAAGCATGTCAATACATACAATAACATGTATTAGGTTTTCGTTCTGTTTTTTCTTTCTTTTTTATATGGAGTTTTGCTCTTGTTGCCCAGGCTGGAGTGCAGTGGCAGGATCTCATCTCACTGCAACCACCGCCTTCTGAGTTCTAACGATTCTTCTGCCTCAGCCTTCTGAGTAGCTGGGACTACAGGTGTGTGCCACCACGCCCAGCTAATTTTTGGATTTTTAGTAAAGACAGGGTTTCACCATGTTGGCCAGGATAGTCTCAATCTCTTGACCTTGCAATCCACCCACCTCAGCCTCCCAAAGTGCTGAGACTACAGTCGTGAGCCACTGCACCTGACCTTTGTTTTGTTTTTGATACAGGGTCTCGCTCTGTCACCCTAGCTGGCATGTGGTGGCATGATCACAGCTCACTGTGGGCTTGACCTTCTGAGCTCAAGTGATCCTCCTGCCTCAGCCTCTAGAGTAGCTTGGACTACAGGTACACACCACCAAACCTGGCCAATTTTTCTATTTTTTTTGTAGAGAGGGCGTTGCTGTATGTTGCCCAGGCTGGCCTCGAACTGATGGGCTCAAGTCATCCTTCCACCTCGGCCTCCCAAAGTGCTGAGATTACAGGCATGAGCCACTGCACCCAGACACATTTGTTGTTTGTGTACAGATTTACAATCATTATTTGGTTCATCCTAAAAAAAAAAATCTGTCTGAATTTTATCTCCACTTAAATGAGGAAGCACCAACATTTAAATAGTCAAGTTTACTCAGCCTCCAGGAATCAGGATGAGAGACAGTACTCACATCCTTTTTATTCAATTTAGCCTGATGATCCATAGCATTACTGTAGGTCAGCAATCAGCAAACTTTTTTTAAATCTGTAACTGAATGAGCATAGCTGTGTTCCAATAAAACTTTATTCATGAATACACATACTTCAATTTCATAAAATGTTTAAATGTCACAAAGCGTATTCCTCTCTCGATTTTTTGCTACCTTAAAAATGTAAAAACACTGTTAGTTCACAAGGTACGTATAGGTTGTAAGCTTGATTTGGCCTGTGGGCACAGTTTGCATACCCTTATTTTTCTTTCTAGAAGGGAACATGTGGCACCCTTACTTAAAAATATCAGAAAAGCCCAGGATTTTCTTTTCTACAGATCTAGTAATATAAGGATATTCTCTGAGAAAGCATAAATCTTGGTTCTGGGTCATTTTCCTGACCCAGATATGTTTCCATCAGTAATTATCTTCCTCATATTGTTTTTCACGAATAAAAGGAAAGAGATATATTTCAGAGTAGCTGATATATAAGGGAAGTCACTCCACACATACACACACACAAAAATTAGGTTTTTTAATAATGGATTTTTAAAATAAAAGTCTTCTAATTATGCTATCTCTAAATGTTTACTTCTTTCTGGATGTCTACCTTTTCCATTTAATTTAGTTCTTTGGCAGCACTTCTGATACAATCAACTGTATTAAGAAAGTTTCAAGATAATTATTCTAAGGTATCTGCTACTCCAGATATTTCAGTCCTATTACCAGGAAGCATTGCAGAGGTTTCCTTGAAGAATCTGTGTGTAGACAGCAGGAAGGAGGGGAGAAAGAGACCAGAGTACCATTGATTGCCTATTGTAGAGAAGCTGCTATGTCAGTGACATCTGTGGGCTCTCAGTCGAATACATGGCCACCCTGATGCATCCATGGCTAAAGGCAAAAGAGCAACTTCTCTCTGTGGCAGTAGATGCCCCTGTTCTTCAGCTGATGAAAAATTCCTAGAGAAGGAAGCAGACAAAGAGAAAAGGAGCTGGAATCATGCAGGTATTGAACTGTATTTTCAGAGATGAACCCAATGCTTAAGAGATATGAGTAGGAGGTTGCAACCCACCTCTCTGCCTGCTTTCAGCTGGCTCCAGATAACCCTATACTGAGAGCTCAGTTTTTTAACTAGCTTATTCATCTAGGGGCTCCTCTGTTTCAGAGCTAGGACATACAGGACTGAGGCATTGGCTTTGTTTACTCTTTGGTGCATTTGATCTCACCTATAAAAGGAAACAAATGCATGTCCCCTATTTGTCCCCAACTACTTTTCACTTGCTTCGCCAATCCTCTTCCTATATTTTGCAGAGAAAAAAGCAGAGCACTCTGCCTCGTGGAAGGCAATGGTAACAGGGCCAGCTTTTTTAAAAAAATTTTTTATCTTTTATTTTATTTATTGCATTTTAGGTTTTGGGGTACATGTGAAGAACATGCAAGATTGTTGCATAGGTACACACGTGGCAGTGTGATTTGCTGCTTTCCTCCCCTTCCCCTGTATCTGGCTTTTCTCCCCATGCTATCTCTCCAGCTTTTATCTACCCACAGTTCTTACTGGAATCAAGGCCTCTGGCTATTCAAGCCATCTACCTTCTTAGAAAGTTAAGATTGGGAGAAAACAATTATAGTTCTAGAACTTGTCAGCCTGAATTGAACCATCACAAACCAATCACACAAGGCTGCTCCCTTCAGCCCAATAGTTGAGATGATTTTCCCATGACGTGGAATGGACTTGTTAGATCCTTTGGAAAGAAAACTCACCGGCAAGTACATCTCTCTGTCTATAGGTCTTTTCTATCCAGAAAGTTGTTGAGATCATTGGTAGTGAGTGAAAACGTGTCCTTTTGGGAGAAGTTTTTTAGACCAGAAGCATTAGTTACGGAGTTTGTCATTGTTGTTGTTCCTTCCAAGGAAGAGAATAAAGTGTAATCACACTAGGTCATGTGTAAATTTATGCTGTTTTTACTGGCTCTTAACCCTTTTCCTTCCAGGAATTGTTAAGTTCCTTTGCAGTCATATATCAGCCCTTGGGTATGTTCTCACCAAGAGTGACTGTTTGACGGTAAGGTCCCTCAGTAGACCAGCAGAATACAAGTCAGGTCATGCAACTGACTCCCTGGAAATTACGTAAGAGAAATAAATACCCAGGTTTTTGTACAGAGAGGAAATTATGAAATCGAGCATGAATCCATAGACTCTCTTAAATTCTCCTGTGAGAAAAAAGGTTTTCTTGGTTTGAGGGGGTTTTCAGTGGAATTAGGGGTAAAACCTTTTGTGTGAAAGATCTTCAGTTCCTAAGTTGCTGGAAAGCCTGCAGGTCAGGCTGCCTTCTGTTGGAGACTCAGAGGGGATCAGGAGACAGGAGCAAGCACAGAACATCTGTCAATGCTTAGAGTTCTTTCTTTTTTTCTTTGGTTTTATGTCATGACATGTAAGTCAACTCACAGAAAATTGCTTTCCATTATGGAGAAATATTTCCAACAAGGATTTTTTTTTCTTGCTGACTAGAAAGCAATGGCTTGGGGCTATGGCTTGGTTTTATATTATCAAGCATGCTTGGTGCTTTTTCTGCGTGTTGCTTTGATAGGCAATGCTTTTCAGTGGAGCCTGTGGAGCTGGAATCATGTAGGTCTTGAGCTGTATTTTCAGAGATGAACCCAGTGCTAAATCGTGGTAGTAATATAATTCAGAGCCATCCACCTGGATCACCTGCTATGTTTGGGTTCCAATCCCCTTTTTGTAGGACTTGAATTAAGGTATGGACTATGGAGAGAAATAAAGGAACAAAGTCAAGCAATGCTTAAGGAAAGAAGATAGAACACAGAGAGGAGTAAACTAATTTTTGTGTTTAATTCACTTAGAGAAGAGCACTGATTCATTCTGAACCCAGGATTAAAGAGAATTGTATAAACTTCCATTATACTGTCTGGATTTTGAAACTATGGATACGGCATTGGGGACTAAGCCTGTTGGGCTAAATGATACTTTGACCAGGTAGATGTTCAGATTACTTCTGAAAGAAAATTTAAATAATATGTGCATTGTCGCTTAGTCTAAAGGAACTGCTTAAATTATGTGTACTTAGCTCATGTTTTACTGACATGTTGAAGCTGTTTAACCTCAGAGATTTACAGATTGTTCTACTTTTCAAAAATACCGAGAGTTGCCAGTGTCTATTTTGAATTTTGCATATTTTAAGGCATCATAAATATATGTGTAATGAGTGAACAGGTGAATTTTTAAATTGTAAAATGTAACTGGACTCTAAATACCATAAAATCAAGATCATTAAGGCAGGTTACGAGAAAGAGTCTTAGAACTGACCACAGCTCTTCTGTTAGAACTAAGCAACTGCAAATCAAATCTTGGCCCTCTTTATCTTTTTATGAGGCTTTCGATGTGTCATCATTGGGTCAACAGAAATAATTGTGTACGTGCATGTGTTTGTATATGTGTGCCTGCATGTTCATGTATTTTTTAAATTTGCTTTCTGCCAACTAAACTTTTAAGTATATACCTTTCTTAGCTTAATCTGTGCAAAGAAGGCACTATCTTTACTTTATATAAAAATAATATACAGTGAAAGCAATAGTTTTGGACTTTGATAGGTAGGACATATTATTTTTCAAGGATTTTTTTAAAAAGCATTCTTACATGTGCTAACACATAAAAGAGGTTTAGTCTCCGTAAATGGGAAAGCTGGCGCTCCTAATTTTTTCCCAAGTTGACTTAGCAGGCAAAATGTGAGTATTCACGTATTTCTGTTTACATGCAGGGAAATGGCAATCAGATTGCAAAAAAAAAAAAAAAAGAAAAGAAAAAAAAACATTATTTATACTGTCAGTTCCTGCCTTGCTAAAACTTGGTGACTCAGTTATGCAAACCATACAAAAGAATAGACTTTTGTATTATTACAAGTTTGAAATGAGATTTTTGCAGATAAAAAGATCAGAAGCTGAAACACTGGTGATAGAACTTAAGTCTATTATATAAATTCAGAGTTGTTCTATCACTAATCCTAGAAACAATTTCTAAAAACATTTGCTTATAATAATTAATTTAAATTTCTTTAACACTTAAAATGAATTGTATGTAGCTCAAATCCAAATGAAGCAGAAGAAATGTCCGGATTTGAGCCTAATAAGTACATTAAAAATCTAAGCACCTGTATTTTTTTAACCTTATAATTTCTGCTTTAATGGCAATCAAGTTTAAAAAATGTACAGTTCCAGTTATTCATACCATTCCTTTATAAAAGGCAGATTTCAAGTAAGCTTCTAAATGGATATATAATGTAGAAACTAATATTTTCTGGCAGTCCTTGGTTCCTGAAAGTTGAACTTCATCATATGTGTTTTAAACTTTTGTCAAAATAGTCATGAAAGATATGTTACTTTTGCGTTACGAGGTAATATATTAGGGGCGGGCACTCATAAGACAGTATAAATCCGCTTGTCTAAACTTACATGAGGCTGCGTGCATTGTAAAAAATCACAGAGAGTTTTGGGTCAGTGACTATTTTGCTGAAGGAACAACACTTACTTTTAACTGAGCACTTTTCTGCAATAAATAGCAAAGTAGGTTTTTGTAGCTGTAAACTGTGTACACAGAAACCAGAGTAGTCTGTCATGGAGCTAAAAGTTTCACCTGAAAACTTGCATTTTTCTTTCAATAGTCACATAATGCTATGAATATTATTATGCTATCATAAATCACTAATGTTATTGGTAGTCGGGTACAGCATTTGATTTTTGTATAGTTGCAATATAAGTTTTATTTATTTGTAACTTATACACTAGGGCTTTGAATATTAAAACATAAATTTATTGGAAGACTGGAATTAAATCTCAATTGAGGATGAGTGCCTACAGAATGGAAGCTGGTCAATGATGAAGGAAACATTCAATTAAACCTGTAGATACTGATAAAATTCATTTTTAAAATGGAAGAAACTCTTGCACAAGGAAGCATGAAAATTGAGCCAAGCATTTGGAATTGAGTCCTGCATAAGGAGCAAAAATTCAAATTTCATACATTTTAGAGTTAGGAGAGAAATAATGTGGGGGATATGTGGGGGAGAATTAGAAAGTGGCTTTGAAAAATAGAGGTCTTATTTTAGGTTTCTAGATTTGTCTGAGCAGAGATACTAGCAAAAGTTATACTCTGCAGAAAGTAGAGGAATAAACATTGAATTTGGTATCAGCAGGCTAGGAATCCACATGTATAGTCCATTCACATAAAGAGATGGAATACAATTTCTATATCTCTATGTCCTTTTAAGTAAAAATTTGAATGTGGAAATCATATTAAGAAAACAAAAATGGAAGTGAAGGTAACATGGTAGGGCTGCAGCCAGAAGCAATGGAAGAAGAAGCGACTGTCTGTTTAATGTTCCAACAGCCCTACTTACACATCGTATCCTTCTGCTCAGTCATCTGTAGATCTCTCCCTGTGTCAAGAATCAAGTGTCAATTCAACATCTTTGTCTTAAAAGACTAAAATTTGGTTCAAGTTTAATGTTCGATCTTAATATTTCTTTAAATACGTTAATGAATTTGTTCAAATTCTGATCATCAATTGTAAAGTCCATTTTACTTTTTTCTCCATTTCATGCCAACCTGTACTGTCAAATATAGAACTAATATGTTGCTAAGTTCCTCAGATGCTTACCTCTTCATTTATGACTTTTGCACTTAATTAATCACTACATAAACTTGTTATTTATTTATAGACATTTTGTATGCATGCCTTATTATCCTAGCTAACGTGTTTGATTTAGTCACTTTATCATTTTCATCATCATTAGTGGCAGTAGCAATAGTGATAGAATAGATACCTTTGATTAGGTGATCACAAAGTGGTAGGCATTTTACGTATATTATTTCTAATTCCTATAACAATCTTTCACAACTAGTAAGTGGGAGGTTGCAAACACCTGTCAAGTTGATCCAAAGCTCAACCTCTCCCCACTGGGCAATACTGCCACTATCATCAAAGTCACATAATTTAGAACATCCTTGAGATTCAATGCTTTGGAATTTCATTAGAAAGGACTGCATTAAAAAAAAAAAGCTTTAAGAGCTCATAAGCTTTGACTTAGCAAATTGCACATCTAGAAATCTATAAGAAAAGAGAAAGACATGAAGATAAAAAAAATCTCCAAGTCCAGGCAATTCATGCTTATAAGGGTTTAAAAAAACTGAATATAAAGGTATAAGGATAGGTGACAATTATAGTTCATAAAATATATGTAATCATTAAAATGTATACTTTCAAATAATTTTTAATTACATGATAAGATGTTTAGATAATATAAAAATTGTGATGCTCATGTATTAAAAATATGACACAATTAATCTTAAAATTATAGAGACTACGTGCAGTGGCTCATGCTTATAATCCCAGCACTTTGGGAGGCTGAGGTTGGAAGATCGCTTGAAGCAAGGAGTCAAGGTAGTGAGACCCCATCTTTAAAAAAAAAAAAACCCTAATATGTTAATTTTTAAAAATTATAAAACATAGACTTAAAAATAGAAATAGAGGAAAAGGAGAAAGATATATCAAAATATTTATTTATAATGGTCATCTTCCAGTGGTGGAAATATGAATTTATATTATTTTCCACATTTACTGACATTATTCTACATTTTAAAATGCTTATCTTTTATATTTTCCAAAGTAGACATGCATCATTTTAGCAATAATTTTAAAAAATACCAAAAATACCCTTTTAAAAATCCCACAAGCTCTTAAAGCCCGCATCTCAAAATCTAGACATTCAAGTATGTACATTTTCTTTCAAGAGTATCATTACAGTGTTGTTGACATTACTCAAAATATGTTTTGCATTTTCTTCATAGTTTGTGGCATATTCCATAAATATCTACATAGTGACTAGCTTTGGCTGGCTGAAGTTTGTGTTTGTTTTAATTTTTTGTTTTGTTTTTGTAAGTTCTGGAAAAAGCCAAGTTGCATGACTCTTAATGATCTTCCAAAGATGTATTGTTAAGCAAAGAGACATCCTAACAGGTGTTTTCAACATTGGATTCAGTTTGCTAATTGTGGCATCTCTCACTGGAAAGCATTTCTTACTGTGCTGTAGAGGGGGACTATGGATGCTGGTGGCAGTCTCACTTTCCCTGGTGGCTCCTGATGGGTTTGTGTCTCCTTCAGAACCAATAGTTCCTAACGAATATTTTCTTGTCTCCTCTACATCCTTCCTTCTTATCCTCCCTGTCTTCATTGTTTTCCCATGCAAATGTATGTGCAATATACAACATTAGGATAGCATATCCTGTAAAGCATAAAAGCAGTGTTTGTTTTCTGGAAAACCCTCCGTATATGCTAGCTTATTATTAGTCTTCTTATTATTGCTTAATTACTATGATTAAATAGTGGTACTACACCCTTCCAGTTATAAGGCTTGCTTTTCCCTAGTGGTAATGATGAGTGTATGCATAATGATTGATATTTTCTCAGCTGGCACCTCTTCTAACCAATGACCTGCACTTATGGTAGGGCTACCTGATCTAAGGAACTGCCATTTGTGGTTATAGAGGGTAAACCGAGGCTGTAAGGTCATTGCCTTTGGGAGACCTAATGCATACCAGAAAAAACAGACAAAATGATCATTATAATCACTGAATCAAGAAACATAGTAATGTATGGTCTGGCCCTAAAATGAATATGGCATTTTCAGAGGGTAATTATCTCGTTCACATGAGATAAATGAAGTCTTCCATAGCATAACAGAAGAGGTAATTTACTAAATAATAACATGGATGCTCTGAAAGTGTGAGCTTCTTAAAGCCCCACTCATTGTTTTTGGTTTTAACATGTTTGATGGAAAATAAAGATCATCATAATACAAGGATAAAGTAAGCACTCAACTATTTTCTCAATAAATGAGTGTATGATTTTGTTTTATGTATACATACAAACATGAATAGTTGCAAACACAAGGGTATCTCACTTAGAAGTTTTCCTCAGCTATTCTAATAGCAAATACAAAGACTAAGCCATTTAAATGCTTTGAGAAGCAAAATAGATTCCATAAAACCAAATCATGAAGCTTTATTACCTGAAATAGAGGTTGACCAAGTGAAGGTAACTCCAAATTCAGCATCTGTTCATACCACTTCAAAAATGCATCTTTAGAAATGTTAAATCATATTTGCTTTTACATTACTTCAGCAACCTTGGTTGCATAATTTCTCAGCCCAGTGCAGATTAGAATCAACAAATTAGGCAGAGCATGGTGACAGCCTGACAGATTAAAGGTACATTATCAGAAGCAAAAATGAGAACTGAAGGCTCACATTGATGGAGAGGAAAAACAAGCAGAAAGTCTTAAATAAGCTTAGTCTAGGGTCATTTAATGCAGAAGAAAATGCTCTACTGTACCTTGATAGGCCTACTGTCTTGCAGGTAAAAAATGAAATAGCTTATGTTTATTATAATCACATTGAGTAATTATCAAAAGTTATACTAACATATACTGTTCATTTCATCATGTAACTGACATTTATTCTTAGAAATGACTTATAATTTATACACTTGATTACCTGTATATAGAAAGGTCTGGGAGGATAGTGGGCATTTATGAAATTAGTTGAATGAGGAGATACTCCTATCTTCTGATGTGTTTTCAGCATCCTTAATATCACTATATATAGTAATATGTCATATTTATTAAATCTTCCATTACAAAGACTTCCCCATAAATCCTGCTTGATTCCATTCTTCAAATTTCTCTAAAATTATTGTTTTAATTGTTGTCTGATCCATGTTAGTGCTTAATCATAAGCTGCCTTATATTGTCATTTGATCATTTAGTGTTTCCTTCTGCCTTGTCTGTCTTCTCAATTGGATATTTGAACTCCTAAAGACAGGAATTTCTCCCCCTAGGACCCTTCCGTCTTTCACCTCACTTAGCATATAGCCAAAGTACCAAGTAGTTATTTCAACAAATACGTTCATTGAATTTAATATGAAGATTAAATATTACCAATGTGGTAAGTGAAACTTTAGGGCAAAACTGTTTTCCAAAAAGTAAGCTTGCATACAATGCCTTACAATACCATAGTAAGTGGCTTGTTCTCATAGCAGCAGATTGCAAATTCATCCTGTGTACATTTCAGGGTAATGATTTATTTATTTATTATCTATTTTTTTTAAATTTATTTATTATCTATTATTTTATTATCTATTATTTATTATCTATTGCTACATATATATGGTTTTATATATATATATATATATATATGGTTAATGAAAGTCTGAAAATACTTCTAATTGTTGGGCATCTTTATATAAATGCAAAAGAAAGATCTGTGCTTCTAGTGAAACAATCACCTTCTGCGTCACACAGCTATTCACAATCTGACTGCAGATCCAGATTGTGACTAATATTTGGCTCTAATGTTATAGGTGGTTACCGTGGAGAGAATCAGTAAGAGCATAATTGTCATTTCCTTGGAAAAATTTAATCCACAGATGGATCCCAACACCCAATTGCATTCATATCCAAGACTAATGGGGATTTTTGCTAAATAAGGCCTGACTTGGCCAAAAAAGATAGATTCTGAATAGAGAAATCTGTATCATGCATCACTTCAAAAGATAAATTAATTCAAGCACTGAAAGCACTGGCACACAGGAATTTTCCTAATAGGGACATGATGAAAAGTCATTTATTAATTAAAATGCATTTATATTTCCTTCTTAAAAAATAAAGCAATAGAGTTATTCAATGCTACCATGCATTTAGAAAATTTCATTTGCAAAATTTAATCCTTCGTACTTCCTTATTTAGCTAAGTAATTAAGATAATGATTCTACTTAGATTGGAATGTTGGAATTCCAATCATTAATTTTTCCCGAACCTTCTCCTTCAAAAAATAAGCCTTGCTGCACATCCTTCAGTCCCCTGGGAGGAGAGAAGTTGGAGGATGTGATGCTGATAATTGGTGAGAGAGACCAGGATTTTCCTATCATATGAAACTATCTTGGCCTATGGTGTATTCATTCTTTTTAGAGTAGAAGACTAAAGCAAAACCATTTCAATCCAAGATGCATAAAAATGGCATCCCTTTCCGAGTGAGTGACTGGTTTTCAAAGAGAGCTCATTACCTGGAACAACAAGAACAAAGAAAGTGTTGCCTCTCTGAATTCATCCGGTTTGGAAAATTCTTAGCCATCTGCAGATGCACCAGCTGAATCATAATAAAGAAGAAAAAAATCTATAAGTGATTAATTTTCTTTTTCCATTTGGGCTTAACACGTTTTAAGGGATAATTAAACTTTTGGCCTGTTTCTTAGAAGTCCAGGAGGAAGCATAAGTCAGAAGAAGCTTATTGAACTTAGCTGTTAACTCATCCATTATCCTTCGGTTAATCTAGAGTTAACTTATCAATCCTCAGGTTCTTTTAGCTTTAGGGTACAATCTAGGTTCTTAACATCCATCTATTTTACAGTGTTAATTCAAGCTGTTTATAAATAACACATAACTAAATAAATGTTAAAGTAGACCTCCCTTAGGGCAGGCATTATTCCCAAATGTGTGGCAACAGAGTTGGTAACAGGGCTTGGTGAACAGCATAATCTCAATAAATTAACAGGAACCACATCGCCATTTGGCTTTCAGAACAACCACACGGAGTGCATCGTCTATTGCACACCCTTTTAAGTACCTTGCTCAGTGCTAAGAAAAGAGGCACACTCGGTAAGGCAGGATTAAGTGCGTTATCTGCAAAACCTAAGCAACCGTATTTCACCAGCACCTCCTAGGGGCCACGTGTGGATATGAGGCTGGGAGGTGGGGACACGCGCAGAACCTTTCCTTGAATTGTCAGTTCACCTCTCCTACACACAAAAATCCACCCCGACTGCGCCGTCCACGATACCAGCTAGTTTGCCTAATTAGTTTAGCGACTCAACGAGGCCTGTAGAGGTTTAAATAAACTGCACAAATGACACATTTGATCGCTAGACGAAATAAACATTTTTAAAAACTTAGTGGAAGGAAAGGCTCCTAAATATATCCTGTTCTTCAGGAGCAAAGCTTAGTTAGGACACCGAAGCACTCAGAAATAATATGCACTTACTCTTCGATTTACACACACACACACAACACACACACACAACACACACACACACGCACCGATTAGTTTATAAAGTTCCAGGATCCAGACCCGGTTAACACTCAAGTTGCTTTTTAGGGGTCTGCGCGCTCTCGCCTGGCTCTGCTGGGAATGAGAGCTGGGAGGCGCTGAGGCGAGGGCAGATCTAAGTGTCTGTAGGAGTAGCTATTCCAGAAAAATCATTACTCTCTAATTGTTCTGATTTTAGATCAGCAAAGCGTGCCGGGCGGTGGTGGAGAGATTGAGGGCGGACAGGGCGAGACGGAACGAGCCGTCTTCCCTTCAGAGAAGCCTAGGCTCCTTGTAAGTACTTCGCGAACAGTCCGGAGAAGAAACAGCCGAGCGGCGCTGCAGGGGCCGCACTTGCGCGCGTCTCAGTCCTGGGGATTCTGCGCGCCCGTCCCAGCCCCTCGCCCCATTGACTCAGCGGCCTCTCCTGGCGCAGCAGCCTCGGCTGGGGGCTTCCAAGGGCCGGGGCGGTGGAGTGGGGGGCTCCGACAGAGAGGGAGGGGAGAGGGAGACGCGCCGGGGCCGACGAGCAGTCCTGCCCCGGCGGCAAACGTCTCTCCCCCGCGCTGGCACCTCGCAGGCCCCCTCGAGGAGCACGCAGGGCACAGCGCCCCCAGAGGAGGGGAACTGGGAAGTGCGTGGGGCTCGAGACGGGGTAGGAAGCTTTGCCCAAGGCCAGGCTGCAATCAGGCGGCCGCAACGGCCGGGCGCGGAGCTTCCCACCTGCTGCTGTCCCAGCTGGGCCGCAACTTCCTCCGCCCAGGCCGGGGCCCGACTCCCCGGCCGACGGGGCTCCGAGGGTGGTGGGGGCGAGGAGGCGGCGGCAGGTTCCCTCCTCTGGCAACGCCTCGCAGCATCCTCCCCTCCCCGCCGCGGTTCCTGGGGCCGGCCGCGCGGCCAGGAGCGCTGCGATTGGCCGGCAGCGGCCGGGGGCGGGGCCAGGAGAGCCGGTGTCGCACGGACCGCCTCAAAAGAGCCCAGGATATTGCAGAGCGCACTGGAGCCCTGGCCAGCGCGCAGCCTTCCCGGCGCCGGCAGGCTGGGTCTTGGGAATTCTGGTTTGCTTTGGCTCACTCGCTCTTTACAAACTACTGGATCTTACATGCCTCTGTACCCCCTACTTCCACTCCATGTCCCCATGCTCCTGGCGCCAGCAACAGGTAAGGGCTGCTGTGTTTTCTTCCTTTTCGCTCGCTGCCTGTGTGTCCTGGGGAATGGACTCTGGCCGCCGTCCCCTACCCTACCCTGCCCCGCTGTTCCAGAGGTGCCCAGCTGTCACACTGCTGTAGCGCTCACCCACGCTCCGGAGTCCCAGATCATGCCTATATAGTTTGTGTGCGCACCAGAACATCCCCAGAGCTAAAAATACTGAGACATGCTTGGAACAGTTGAGCAATAGAAACAGATTTCTCTGCAGCATCTGTTTGTGCTCATAACTTCCAGTGCACCAGCTGTAGCGAGATACTGGGTTTGGAGGCAAGGGCGAGAGTCTGTGTTCGGTTCTCACTCTAAGAAGAAAAAAAAAAGGTGGTAGGGAATTTGGTTTGGGGGTGCGTCTCGAGCTTTGGTCTTAAAGCTTGGCAAACCTTGAGACTCAGCACTATTTTTGATCCTTGGCTTTTTTTTTTTTTTTTTTCTTTTCGTCATTGCTTCAAGTATAGCTGTGAGTTTCAAACAGAGTAAGTGTCTCAAAGTTGCCTTCCTGGAAGAAGAGCGGGAGCTTGAGTTGGGTTTGAGCCTGAGGATCGCAAAACTTTCACATTATATATCACTCTCCCCTAACCAATTTGTTGTGTTTAGTAATAATGGCATTAATACCTAGCTTGGAGACATTGTGGTTTTAAGGAAGTAAAATAGTCAAAACGACTTGATTCTGCAAAAAGATTGCATCATAGCATGGATTCATCATGACAATTGGAAAAAAAAATAAGGATAGGAAATGGGCAGTTTAATATCTGTGAGTAAGGATATCAGCAGGATGGTCACTAGGATTAGTCTGTGAGTTCTGGTGATTTTCTTAAATTCAGAGTTTACCTATTAGAAAATAAGGTGTTATTTGAAAACCTGTTTTGGATATGCGAAGAATCCACATTGCGTTTTACCGTTTGTTTTCTTTTTGCATTAATAATCAATAGGCTGCCAGATTTCCTCTCCCCGACCACTGTTGTGTGTCTGCTGCACATTATCTGTACACTTGTTAGCGTTTTCCTGTTCACTTCCAAATGTTTTATGTGTATTTGCCATTATCAGGAAAAATCCTGGTGCTCTGAAGGGGTAAGAGATGTTAATTGAAGCATGGTGGAAAGGGTGAGATTAAGGTCAAGGTCATTATACTTAGCTTTCTGCCCTCCTCTCTCATATTTTGATGACATTTTATTTTTTAATGTTCTTAGTCTCCATAAGAAATATTTGATCTAAACTCTCGTGAATTTGGCATAGAAAAATAAAAGAATACAGTCTTTCTACATCCTTCGGACTCTTCAGTTACAGAATCGCTGGTTAGCTGTAGTGTCCTTATGTGACTTTTGCGTAACCTGAAAGATCGACAACAACTACCTGCACAGATTGATTTTTTTAACTGTATATTTGTGTTTACCAGACATATCTCTTTTTCAGCATATGCAAATGCTGAGCCATGCTACAAGCCAAGCGTGGTTGAGTATAAATGTCAGACATGGGGCTCACGTAGATAGATAGGTATCCCCCCTCCCCTCCCCACTTCCCCCTCCTCCTCCCTTATGTTTATTGAGCTTCTAAGAGGTTGCTTTCCTAGCAGTTGTGCTCACATAGCAACATGTGCCCAGAGCACACTCAGGCTGGTCTATATGGCGTCAGCTGGGGAATAGCTGTTCTAAACACTCATTAGCAGACCTCTCAGCCCAGTACATTTTCTTTTGCTATCTTTATTTCCTATCCTTAGAAACTTTCTTATTCATTACACACCATGACCACATTACAGGACACATTTATTCTTATTTGATTTTTTTTAAAGTTATTTATAAGCCGTATTGAAAGTATTACCTATATAGTCAAAACAATTTAGATCCCCCATTTGTACCATGCAATCTCCTTGACCTTATATTCATCCATAGCTTTCTCCTTTAACATCTACCTAAGTTTGAAGCACTGAACTATTTTTTCCATTGCTTATGCTTAATTTTGGCTCAGTCTATAAATAGTCTTAACATGAACAGCACCACATGTATCCTCTCAATTTCCCAAAAATACTTTCTACATCATGGTTTATGGCCTGGATAAAAATGATTATTTGTGTCCATGAAATTTACATCTAGACCCTTACATATTTTGACTGAAAGGGGAATTTACACATTGTTCATCAAATTAAAATTTCAGTTTTCTGGATTTGTATCACTTAGTGTTCTCATCTATTTCTAATTGATTGCATCACAAAACATTATTTTGAATACGTGCTTGAAATAAAGTTGCATGAAAGCCCTATTTTTTAATGATAGCTTTTCCCAGTTGCTCATGAATTGGTAATTGCTAGTGAGAGCGAGCGGGCAAGGAAGTTTTCTGCTTGCTTAAAGTCACTCAAGCATGTGGGCAGGTTACAGTAAAAGCAATTTTTGCCATGAAACATTAAGACTGTTACCCCATCAAACCCTGACAGGTTCTAGACTTTTGCAATGTAATCAGCTCCACAAAAAGTCCAAATACATATGTGTGTGCACATGTATACACACATAAATCTGTTTTAGGGCATATCTATTTGAAGTGGCAAAAGTTTTCATTTTGCCAAAAAAGTCCTCTTTTTCTCTTTCCAGGAAGAAATGGTAAAATTTCTAAATGATGCTCCACATGTGGAACAAATTCTGTTATTAGCAATGGAAATAAGACAATAATAGTCTCTCAATACAGGCTACTTTCGAGATTCTAAATGCAGAAAGCTATTCATAGGAAGCTGGTATTATGTGATTTGTGGAATTCAAACAAATGTCCTGGGGTCAAGATTTTTGGAAAGTCATAATTCAGTCTTTAGATTTCATATGGTTGTTATGTTTTAATCTGGAAGGAGTACAGAAAGAAGTCAGAAGAAATTTGAGACTGTCTGCTCGTGGTCCCTAATGGTAACTCACATGGAAGGATTGTTTTGAATCATGAAAAGGGAATTTCTTGGTGTCAGCTTATAATGTAAAGTTCTGAAGTCAATCAGAACTCAGGAATACAAAGCATTCATTAAATGAAGCTCTTCTACCCTTTTTTGAAACGTACACCTGCATTTGGTGGTGTTGCTATCTCTGTCTGTTTAGAAATGATTGTCAGTTTCATGTGAGACAACTGAGATGAAGTAATTGCTTAAAAATGCTTTCCATGTACAGGATCTAGAGCCTTGAGAGGTAGGATTCTCGTTTCCTTGGTCCAACTGCAAACTTCACAGGGCAGCAGACAAAACATTGAAGCAGGTGGAAGGTTAAGAATGCGCAGCAACTTCTTTTTATAAAGTAATTCAAAGGCACTTTCAAATCGAGCATCATTTAGGTGTCAAAAGCTGCCAAAATGTAACACACATTGCAATTTTCATAGATGACTAATCTCAGGAAAAATGTGTTGGGGCACATTCTTGCATAATAACTTGGATAAAGAAGAAGTCAAAAGACAGTAACAAGACATTTTCAAAGGCAGTGCACCTTGCCTCTTTTTAAGGGATTGCACAAAAACAACATGAATGGTTTGCTCTATTTGTTTGCAGCTGGCTTGGCTGAAATCGGTTCTGTTAACTGTTTAATCTTAATGTATTTAGAGGAGAAGAAAAAAGTGGAGTCTTCATTATCAGGCATCAACAAATTCCTGACTCTTTTCATGAGTTATTTGTTGTCCCCCTTTAATATAGGAGAAGGATTTGGTTGTATGGAAAGTTGAGGGTGGCCTTTATTTTTCAGTTCCAACCTATGTTAGTTTTGTTATTACACATTTGACAAAGAAAACACCTTACACTTTCTCTTAGGTTTTTGTTAGTCAAGGAAAATAGTTTCTTAGGAGTGAAGATGGAAAGTTAAAGTAAATAGATAATTCTTACCTAGGGAAGAATGAGGCAATAGGAGAAAACTGAGAACTACTATTTGCACATATTAAGTAAAGGTGAGTGCCTTCTCCATAGGAACCTATAGCAAACAACAACGCTGGAAGTGAAAGTAAGCAGACGGGCATTTATAATCTGTCCTTACACAGTTGTCTCTGTCTGAGAGAACACAGCATTGGACTCACATGAAATGAGTTCCTGCCTTATCTCAATCTGCTAAAGACCTGGTTCTTTGGCACGATGGTGCTTACTTCCTAGCCTGTCATTACACATGACAGCCCCATCTCAGGAGAATTTCAGGACTCTTATTGCTAGGCAACAGAATTGCTTTCTATCCCCCAGAGCAAGACTTCGTCTTCAAAGTCTTCAAAGTCTTCAAGCCAGAATTACCTGCACTAATAGAGATGTTAGCAGGCATTTCTGCATAGTGGTTGCTTAAAGTGTGAGAAGTGATGAAGCAAGCCTAAACAGTATCCAGAAACTGGGATCCATTTCAGATGATTATTAGCAATAGGACCAGTATTATCATAGGACGTTTTGTCCACTAGTTCCCTCTGTTTTCAGGATATACAGTCAGTCAAACCTATGCCAGAATCCACTTCACTATTATATTTGTAGGTGTGAATCTAAACTTCTTCCTCCAGCATTTCCTCTGCCTCTCCAGTCTGCTCAGTTATTTCATTTAAACAAAATAATCAATGTCTTCCCATTTCAAAGTCATCAGGGGTTCTAATATTCTCTCATAATGCACATGCAACTCAGTGTATACCAATGCTGTGTTCACGTGAAAAGTTTTCTAAACATGTCCTGCTTCCAAAAATTTTGTGACAAATCTTGGAATCAGAAAGCTTTTTCATCTGCTTAATAGGGATCCTAGCAAGTGGGGAAGGCAAAAGAAGAGAATAAGAGAACGGAGAGGTAGACCTGAATAACAGAATATTCTAGATCACTGGCCAAAAATAAGGGAAAGGGAACCTGACCTGACATTTTCGTTGAACAACTGTCACAGACAACTCTTCTGTTTAATGACTTTATACTTTTAAATAAAAGTTTTACAAAGCATGCTTAGGATACAAAGAAATTTAAAACCTTATAATTAAATGTAAAGTATACTTATCTTGACCTAATTGTGTGTTTTTGTTAGGATATATTGCCTTAGTAGAATTCTTTATGAGTGGCTTATTTTGTAATGCACAATGTCTCTTTTCTTGCAGGACATGTTCTCTGGATGTCAGCTGAGTTATTAAAGTGACTCTGTATGTCAGTAGACAGACCTTGGTAGAACCCCAAGGCTCCCAGAGACACCCATCTCTCCTCATTTTTTTGTGTGTGTGTGTCTTCACTGAACATTCAAAACTGTTTCTCCAAAGCGTTTTGCAAAAACTCAGACTGTTTTCCAAAGCAGAAGCACTGGAGTCCCCAGCAGAAGCGATGGGCAGTGTGCGAACCAACCGCTACAGCATCGTCTCTTCAGAAGAAGACGGCATGAAGCTGGCCACCATGGCAGTTGCAAATGGCTTTGGGAACGGGAAGAGTAAAGTCCACACCCGACAGCAGTGCAGGAGCCGCTTTGTGAAGAAAGACGGCCACTGTAACGTTCAGTTCATCAACGTGGGCGAGAAGGGGCAACGGTACCTCGCAGACATCTTTACCACCTGTGTGGACATTCGCTGGCGGTGGATGCTGGTTATCTTCTGCCTGGCTTTCATTCTGTCGTGGCTGTTTTTTGGCTGTGTGTTTTGGTTGATAGCTCTGCTCCATGGGGATCTGGATGCCTCCAAAGTGGGCAAAGCCTGTGTGTCCGAGGTCAACAGCTTCACGGCTGCTTTCCTCTTCTCCATTGAGACCCAGACAACCATAGGCTATGGCTTCAGGTGTGTCACGGATGAATGCCCAATTGCTGTTTTCATGGTGGTGTTTCAGTCCATCGTGGGCTGTATCATCGATGCTTTCATCATTGGCGCAGTCATGGCGAAGATGGCAAAGCCAAAGAAGAGAAACGAGACTCTTGTCTTCAGTCACAATGCCGTGATTGCCATGAGAGACGGCAAGCTGTGCTTGATGTGGCGAGTGGGTAATCTTCGGAAAAGCCACTTGGTGGAAGCTCACGTTCGAGCACAGCTCCTCAAATCCAGAATCACTTCTGAAGGGGAGTATATCCCTCTAGATCAAATAGACATCAATGTTGGGTTTGACAGTGGAATCGATCGTATATTTCTGGTGTCCCCAATCACTATAGTCCATGAAATAGACGAAGACAGTCCTTTATACGATTTGAGTAAACAGGACATTGACAACGCAGACTTTGAAATTGTGGTCATACTGGAAGGCATGGTGGAAGCCACTGCCATGACGACTCAGTGCCGTAGCTCTTATCTAGCAAATGAAATCCTGTGGGGCCACCGCTATGAGCCTGTGCTCTTTGAAGAGAAACACTACTACAAAGTGGACTATTCGAGGTTCCACAAAACGTACGAAGTCCCCAACACTCCCCTTTGTAGTGCCAGAGACTTAGCAGAAAAGAAATACATCCTCTCAAATGCGAATTCATTTTGCTATGAAAATGAAGTTGCCCTCACAAGCAAAGAGGAAGATGACAGTGAAAACGGAGTTCCAGAAAGCACTAGTACGGACACGCCCCCTGACATAGACCTTCATAACCAGGCAAGTGTACCTCTAGAGCCCAGGCCCTTACGGCGAGAGTCGGAGATATGACTGACTGATTCCTTCTCTGGAATAGTTACTTTACAACGTGGTCTGTTGGTCAGAGGCCCAAAACAGTTATACAGATGACGGTACTGGTCAAGATGGGTCAAGCAAGCGGCCACAAGGGACTGAGGCAAGCACAGTGGTTTCAAAGAAAGACTGTAAGCTCCATGATTAGCATAAAGCACTAACCATGCCTCTGTGTGACCCGATGGCACATAGATGTTGTAGAATAAGTTATGGGTTTTTATGTTTTGTTTTGTGTTTTTTCCAAAACTTGAACTTGCAGGCAAGCCTTGGTTGGGTATTTGATTTATCCAGAATGCTTCTCTTTAGGGAACAAGGATGTTTTTAATGGCATAACAAAGGCAAGACTCTGCCTTAATTTTTGAAAAGCTGCTAACTACATGAACACAAATTTGTATTTTTGTTGCAGTGTAGTTTTTCTTTGGTGTAATTTTAAAGTCAGTGTTGAACTTTATTGAAAGCTCATCATGCGCTTCAAAGTGGCAAGTATTTGGCTATTAACTGCCAAAACAAGAGCCTGATTTTTTGAGGCCAGTAATTTGTTTGCTAGAATTGATTTTTTTTTTCTCTCTTGCTCTTTGTTACATAAGGGCATTATGTAACACTAGCCAAATGGTAGCCTCCGGGTGGTTGTTGTTTTTTTCCTCCATGATGTTAATGGGTTATCTCAAATTTTAAGTTAGACTACCTAAAATAAATACCAAAGATAATGCATATTTTTGCACAGTGGAGCTTACACTAAAAAGAAAACAAAGCCCCATGGGCTGCCTTGAAATCAAGAGACAATAACTTTAAACCTCAGCAAGACCTTGAACCGCCGGTTCATTTTGCACCTTATTCAGAAAATAGAGCATCATACTCACAGAGTCTAGTCAGTGTAGTGCTTTTAAAAATTTTGTCCTTTCATGTAACTTTTTTATTTCAAGAGGAAGAAGAAGAAAGGGGCAGTAAAAGTCACACACACGCAATATCAACATCCATTCTTTCCTGCTAGGCAGCGCTGGCCAGGCTCATGTAAAGTGTGAGATGGTGATGTGCTCTTATATTTTTCTAGGCTTTCCCTTTTGCACATTCCAAAATTTATTTCATAAGATAAGATCTTTACAGGACCTCCTTCGCATCCTGGCATTCTCAAAACTGAGCCATCCAGCATGAAAGAGAAATGGGTTTAAACCCTTGCTGCTGAATTTATTGCCTCGATTGTCAGAATATTTCCAGTCCACCTTCACCTTAGAAAAGGTTCCACACATGGCCTCCAGCCTTATACTTCTGATCCGTCTGTCTGGTTTGAGTCCTACAATGCCAGATAGGGCAGTGAATGCCAAAGTGGGGAAAGAGGGAGGTGTGGACAAGCCAGTTTGATGCAGCACTTCAGATGAAGTATTTAGGAGGGAGAGGAAACTTGCCTTTTTTAATGGAAGAGGGTAGGAATGAAAATATCTCAGTATTTTAGGGTCAAAGAGACACATAAAAATAACATAATCACAAATAAAGGAGATAATGGTCTAAAACGGTTATTTCCCTTTTCTGTGTGCATACTTACAATTGCATATGAGCTAAGCATTGTCGCCTGTGGAGCCCCAGAGCAGGTTACTAAGGAAGGACACGTTGTTTTCCAGAAGCCTCCCCTGCCTGGCTGACTGCCTTGCTGGAAACATTATTTTTTTTTCTCACTCTAGCTCAATAATGGAACTCTCTTTTTGATTTAAAGTTCCCTATTTGTGAATTCTGGGGTTACTGACTTTTCTAATTGGAGTCTCAAAATCAAGTCTCTTATAGTGTTATATCCCTGTATGCCATTAAAAAACAGCTTGTTCTAGAATCATGTATTTTGTAAATTGATGTTTGTGATGGTCTCTGGTTCTCGAACAGCCATATCTGAATGCTGTGCCTGCAAAACTATGACAATTTCTGCTGATTTCAGCCTTCAGATTCGATGGCTTTGAAAACCGAGGTGTTATTTTCAATGAAACCAAGAAAGAGATGTTAAGCAAATGGTTATTTTAAATCCAAATGTAAAGGCGGGTTTGGGAAGGTATTTAAAGAGTTGGAGGAATCGGGGATTGAGTGGACAAGAAAACTTACAGAAGAGGCACCAATTTGGTTCTTGACAGTGAGAGGTTATTGAGGGCTTCAGCTGCTGCTATTATGATGTTTTGCAAAGGAAAATAGTCAAACCAAAGAGTATTCAGTGATATGTAAATTAAATGAAGATATAGTGGAGAATGGGGGTGACGACAAAAGAGACTCCCCCTAAACACACAGTGCTGCCACTTAAAAAGACTTGAGAAATTTGAAAGGGGGTGGGTATGGGGGGGCGGGCAGGAAAGAGGGAGGGAAATCTTTCAACTTATTTCTGAAAAAGAGAAAAAAATATAAAATTTCTGGTGCACAGGTTTGTTTTTTTTCAAGAAAATTTTGCAGAAGCTATGTTTTTAAAGTGTACATTTTATAAAGTTTATCAGATATTTTCATATTTAAAGCCAAATGTAAATAGAGGTCTGTAAAGAAAAATAATTGCCATAGAAAGTATAATTTCAGTGCAGCAATTTCTGAGAGCTAGTACCTATATGCTACCGGTTAGCATGGTTTTAGCAAATATATACCAGCCTTATAAGGTTCGTATTGCTATGTTCTTCTGTTATTTATTTCAGCATGGACTGTTCATTTGAAACCTTTTTCTAGTTACTAGCATTTTAACAGTTACAAGCTTTAAATGGCATTTTTTTCTTTCTTTCTTTCTTTTCTTTTTTTTTTTTTTTTGTCAAGAGCCAAGACACAGGTAATGCACAACATCAATTGCTGCATTTTACCTTCAAAATATTTGTCCTTATTGACTGGGTCTCCTTAATTAGTATACACGTGTCATTAGAAGGCAGATGGAGGGGACTCACCATGAATATCTGGGGTCGAGTCCCAGATGTGCGTTGCTTCTCTATTGCAAGCAGATTCCCTGTTGAATTTCCTTAGGCTTTATTCCCTTTTAAAGAAAGTTTTGCCCATATCTGGAAGGGCACTATATTTTTGGAGGGAGCCATAGATTCATGGTTATCCTATTTTTAAATAAAATGTAGACAAAGTGAATTCTATTTTGTTTATTGAGAAAGGAGTAGTTTTCTATCCCTCTAAGAGTATACTTGAATCAGACATTTTAAGGATGTCACTATAGCACTGTTGTCATTTCCAAATTCCTGGAAAAGTTTGTTTTATTTTGCTTTTATTCTGTTAATGCATTATTTCTTCTCTTTACTTCCTGTCTTCTCAATACACCCCTATCCCAACTCTCGGTGTTTATTTGATGAACTCTGTCCCCTAAATCATATTTCCCTTGCAATTACTAAATGTCACTTCATATTTTATAATAAAACACTCAGTAAAAGCAAAAGCTTGTCCTGAGAAGTACAGTGAGTTCTTTTTCACTCTGTGTCTAATAATGTCAAGGTGAAAAAAAAAAGTGTGGCATAGTTACCTGCCCATCCCGAACCCTCAGCAGAGTAGAATCTCTTTTCTAGTAATTTTGGGTTTTAGCTCTGGGCTCTGGCAAGTTGAACAACCCTAGCCATTGACAATCGTGATAGTTATTGTTTTCCCATTGCTGTCTTTTTGTATCTAAAGTCTTCCTATTGTACTGCACAAACCATGGATTGTACATATTTTTATATATTATGTCTTATTTTATTATTTCTAAATAAAAAAATTAAAAATTGAAAAGAAATTTGTGCAAGAATCTTTGGGCTTCCTGTATGATTACCATAGAAACACATAAAGGAAATGTTCCCAAACCCCTGACAGGTTAGATGAATAGAACCATAGAAATTGTCTCAACAGGCAGGTGCAGTGGGGTGGCAGATTAGTTTAATTCAAGTAAGAGGAAGTCAAGCTCATATTTTGCTTTTGGACAGATGGCCTAGGTAGAAAGGGAATAGAAAAGACCAATAAACAAGCAAACAAAACTAACAAAAATATTGTCAAGTTTAGATTTTGATTCTCTGTTTAATGGGTGATAATATGTAGTTATTCTTTATCAAGCCTCTGCTATGCGTAGAGTTCTTTCATTACATATTATTTTATCTCATTCCCACAGAAACCAAATCAGGATGTTATTATTTTGTATTATAGATTAAGACTTGGCAAATAAGTCTGTAAGGGCCAGGCAGTAAGTATTTTTTGGCTTTATGAACCAGAGGGTCTTTGTCTCAATTACGCAAATTCACCCTTGTAATGTGAAAGCAGTTAGCAACAATACAAAGACAAATGGTATGGCTGTGTTTCAACAAAATGTTACTAACATCCACAGCCAGTGGGCTAGATTTGGCTCATGGCCAGTAGTGTGTTGACCTCTGTTTTAGGTGAAGAAACAGTCCGAATTTTAAGGCTAATGAATCAGTGAGGTGGTATTTGGATTCTGGTTTCACCTGCATCTAAACCTAGTTTTATCCACTAAACTATATATCGTTTCAGGTCACAAAACTACCAAGAATATGTAGCCCCAGAGGAAATGCTACTTTCTCTGGCAAATTTGAAATAAATAAATGTTTTTCAAAGTTGGAAATATGGAGAAAATTTGCATTCTCAAATATGGGTTGTGCCTTACTATTTTTTTCTTTAATATGGCAATTATTATTTATGTTTCAAATATGACTCTAAATCCTAAGTACTCAATAATTTAGTCTTAACAGCAACTCTATGGAATATGCTCTATTATTATCCTCATTTAAGAAATGAAGAAACTAAGGCTCAGAGAGGTTAAGTACCTTGTTCAAGTACATACAGGAATTATTAGTGCTGAGACTTAAACTGAGGCCATTCAATACTTGGCTGTGCTTTTTATGACTACTCTATGCACTTTCCTTTTGTGTGTATTCTTAGTAAAAGCTTCACCATTTAATCTAAGACCTTTCTGCTTTTCAGTGTTTATCCTTTTCAGTAATGAAAATATATCCTTTTTGTCTGCACAGCACACATTAATGCAGAATTCTTGCCTCGTTCATAAACCTGTTCTTAAATTCCTCATTTAATGTTTGGTGAGAGAGAACAACTTACAAGGGGTAGAATAATTACAAACACTGGTTGTGGGATTTGGGTAAATTTCAAACTTAAGATTAATTTCAATTAATGAGGAATTGTTCATGTCTGTCTCCAGGCAAAACCACAAAGTTCTGTTACTAACCGAGCTGTAGGCACCCAACCACATCCACACTGCTGCTTTGTGCCCATGGTAGGCAGCCAAAGATGTAACACAATCCTCTGGGCAATTGAGACAATTAAGCAAGACCAGTTATGGTAACACCAGGCAGTGAGTTGCATGTTTTACAGGCCTGCTCTCTATTTTTTTATTTCATTAAATACGTATACAAAAAGAAGAGGCAGGGGTGGAATTTCAGAGTCCTTTTGCTTGGACTGTCTTTTGAGTGACAAGCAAAGCAAGACCTCCAAGCTCTGGCCTTCAGAAGCAGCAGCTTCCCAGGTCATACCTGCAGAGAAAAAACAAACTTCCCTCTAGAAATGTCCATTTTCAAGCTAGCAAAATGGATTAAATGAATCATATCTGTTTGCCCAAATTTGGGTGAGTGAATAAATAAATAAACACACAAATAAAGGATGGCTAGCTCTGTGCACTTTAAATCAAGTAAAGAACCAAGACCATGATCAGTTTATTTCAGAACCTGAGTGTTTCTTCAGAATATTTCAGACCATGGAGCTGAGTGACCCAATGATTAGAATCACTATCTGAGGGTTGTTGTAATGACTTTATAAAAGAGAAATATCTAATTACAAAGTAGTACCTGCAAAGCACAAGTAGAATAAGACTATCAGAGTGCCTGGCTTAGGAATTCGGTGCCCAAATGTCCTGATTTGCCTGGGACTCAGGGGTTTTCCAGTGTGCAAGACTTTCAGTGCTGAAACTAGAAAAGCTCTGGGCAAACCAGGGGAGTCGGTCATCCTACTTTGGAAAGCAGAGAAGTAGCATGGATGGGGGAAAGGGGAAGACCCAACAGTTAAGAATGCAGAAGGGAGGAATTGAAGCAAGGTGAACCAGAGGCAGCACGTGAGTGTCACTACACAGAATAATAATAGTGAATAAATACTTAGGAATTAGCTCTCTCTCCAATTAACTGAAATTTGTCATCTCAAAGGCATTTTTGTTTTGGAAAAATGGTTTTCTGAAATATTATACAATTCTCTGCCTTATTCAAAAGATGATATATATTATTTAACATTTCCTTGTATGACTCAGATTAATATGTGCTCCTCTTTCTGATGGGATATGCTTTTTAATCTTGTTTGTCATGAAACCAGCAGCTAATATTTTGTCCACTGCCAGAAGTCCCCTAATACTAGTTCATTTTCTGTTTCTTATTCTCTGTGTCAAATAAATCAGATCAATCCAGTATGACATAGATTACTGTATCATATATGATATAATATCATAGCATATATGATAAGTTTATCATATATCATCATATGATATCATATATAATATAGATTATCGGAGAGAATATCACATAATCCTCTATGACTAGTGTCATAGGTAACAGCAGGGAGGTTCAGAAGGCCTAGAGGAGACATAAATGACCTGGCTTCAGTGCAGGGATTTTTTTTTTTTTGAGACTGAGTCTTGCTCTGTTGCCTAGGCTGGAGTGAGTGCAGTGGCACAAGCTTGGCTCACTGCAACCTCCGCCTCCCAGGTTCAAGCGATTCTCCTGCCTCAGCCTCCCGAGTAGCTGAAATTACAGGCATGCACCACCACGTCCGGCTGATTTTTATATTTTTGGTAGAGATGGGGTTTCACCATGTTGGCCAGGTTGTTCTCGAACTCCTGACCTCAGATGATCCACCCACCTCAACCTCCCAAAGTGCTGGGATTACAGCACTTTGAGCACATGAGTCACCACGCCCAGCCCAGTGTACAGGTTTTATATTCATCGTACTGATTTACAGAGATCTTTTTTATTTCAAGTTTGAGATTATATTCTGAGAGGTTGAGGCCATTAAGGAGTTTGACTTCTAGAAAATTATATTCATTTCAATCAAAAATTTGTTATGCAATTATTATGCAGTACTGGGCACCCAAAGTTTTCTATATGGACTTGGTCTTCAATCAGTCGCAACTTAGAAAGTGAGTGGTATGGTTATATATTTATTTTGTCTTAAAACTAAGAAAAGTAACTGGGTTTTAGATATAAAAAGTTTGTATATAATAATAACTACCAATTACTGAGTAGTTAGGATCGGTTAGGCACTGGACAGACATACAGTTCTTTTCTTTCATGTGTGGACATCTTCATTTGGAAGATTAAATATATTTAAGGGATGTCATTTATAGACTCAAGTATTTTTGCAACACCCTCTTGGGAATTATTTCCAGAGCACATCGCTTGAATGTATTAATTGTGACACATTTTTTTATGACTTTTTGGTTAATTTCTATATTTAGAAAAATCTAGAACTCAGTAAGAACCACACTTAAGTTACACAGTTGGATAATTAAAATCACAAATATCATGTTGTACAGAACAACCAATGAGTGACTATAAAGAACATGTACTTGATTAGTGGTTTGGTTGTTTAATTGCCAATGGTTTTGATTTGGCTCAAAATGACCCAGGAGGCTTTACAAAATGTGCTGCACCAAGAAACTAGAGTTAGACTAAGGAAGCAAACTTCTGCTATGATAACTTGGAAGGACATCTCCTTCCAGCCACTTCTCTTGAAACCATTTGCTGTATATCAATAACAATACCCTTAAAATCAACTTAGTTAAAAATCAGCTATTTACAAACATAATCCCTGTATAGACATATAGTCATAATCAGAATACATCACTTTGTGATTTTTTTTTTTACTCTTACAATGGAAATTCTATAGGTCAAACAGCCCTTTCAAGGAAAAATTAAATGTTTTTGGGTATTTGACTTGGTTTTGATAGACTGCTTTCTGACAACAAACATACATACCCACACAAGCTCCTACTGGTATAAAAGTTATGGAATTGTGAGGCAAAAACATTATGACAATTTATTGGTTTAGAGAAATGTAAGAAAATTAAGCATAAAGAGACTCAAATGCCAGGGACATCTCAAAAATAGCATGTATGTTCTCCTTCCGCTATCCTTTTCTTCCTTCCTTCCTTCCTTCCTTCCTTCCTTCCTTCCTTCCTTCCTTCTTTCCTTCCTTCCTTCCTCCTTTCCCTGTTTCCTTGTTTCCCCTCCCCCCTCCCTCCTTCCTTCCTTTCTTTCTTCTTTCTTCCTTCCTTCCCTCATTCCTTTCTTCTCTTCTTCTTCCCTTCTCTCCTCTTTCCTTCCTTCCTCCCACACATTTTTAATTCTCTATCATTTGCCTGCCACTCTGTTGTTGCTGTTAGTAGTACTCAGAATTGACTCTTAATAAAGTTACAATAATAAAGCATGGTTACCTAATGCAATGTTTAACCTAAAATTTGAAAGTGTTTCTTCTTAAAGTTTAAGTTGGTTTTGCAAGGACTTTGCTTCCATGAACACTGTTCTTCCTCTCCCTCCTGCTAAATGACTGCTCTGCCCCTAGATCCTGCTACAATTAGTTCTGTGAATCATCTTTGCCTCAGCACTTCCCCAGTCCTGACACATGGACAGAAAGATATCCCTTGGGCAAACGTTCAATCTAGTACAACAAACAAATGAATCAGGTGTCAGACTTTTGTCATTTTACTTGGATTTTGTTTTTTAAATTTTTGCTAATACGGTTTTACATGTAAAGTCCCAGATAAGCAACTCTTCATTTAATCCTACAAACAAAGGGAGTATCTCGTATCTCGTCAAATAGTCTATAGGAGTTTCCTTTACATTATATAGATAGCTGCATTAGAAACTTTCTCATAAAAACAGATTATTTACCAATAGAGAAATTTCAAAGGCAAGTATACACACATGCCTAACCAAACACTCTAGGCAAAAGCACTTTCAGATGGCAACCATATATAACAAAATGAGGGAAAGGTGATTTAGTATGTCAGAGGTTTTCTTCAGTCCTATCATGAGTTCTTTTGGTGGACATAAGGTCTACAAAGAACTCCTTCTTGCCTTTTCCAGGCTCCACTAAAGTTGCTGCCAGCATCACTTGGGCATACTCAGTCAATGAGGCAGCTGAATAAGATGTCCCGGAGTTGCCATAGCAACTGGAAGAAGCACAGAAGCACCTTCTCCTGCACACTCTTTAATTTCATCTGAGTGACTTTGTTTAAGAACCAAAAATAAAAAGTGCACAAGGATGTAATTATATAAAAAGCTGTGTTCGATTATAAATACAGTATGTACTTTTGCCTCAGTCTACAGCTCACTCCTCCCTTCCATTTCAAGACATTTGAACCATTCAAAGAAGAGTCTTCACTTCAGCTTTAATTGAAATGAGGCCCAGATTCACTAAGACAGGGGAGTGAGGCTGTCTGCATTTCTGTCTTTCCCTGGTTCACATTTGATATCTGCATGTGGAGTCTTTTATAACAAAGTCTATTTCCAGGGGACCTTCATATTGGGTCGTTTGGGTTCACCAGGGCTTCCTGAAATTGCTCTATCTTTTGGCATTTGTACTGTAAAACATTCTATAGGTTTATGATCATTTTGCAGGATAATAAAAAGAGGTGGACAGGAGAATGCCAAAAAAGCAATTAATGGAGAAGGGCAACAAAATCCTTTTTTAAAGAAATCCTGTTGCTACTTGCGATAAACAGCTGCTTTCACAATAGAGGAGGGTGGGAGGAGAATACCTCAACAGTGGTCTCATTGCAACATTCACCTGAGGAAAACTGTTCAGAATTTAGAGGGTCTGCCTCTGGTCTTTATGCATTCTGAAGGGCTGATGGGTTAAATTTGCTGGAAGAAAATGACACATCTTCTTTCTAGTATCCTTTAGTGAGACAGGGCAATCCTGAACCTGCACGCTGGCATGATTTGAAACGTACTTGTTCTTAGTTTGCTGCTTCCTGCTAATGATTTGCATGAAGTTGAGTGCAACATAGAATTTACTTAGAAAGGAAAATGCAAAGGTATAAGGTGTGTCCAATGAGCAAAAATATAATCCTATGTGTTCTTCGTGAATATGCCTTCTCTGTTCTCTTGATTTGGAGGACTACATGTGAGAGCCTGAGACTGAGACTTTCTGCAAGGCAAATAAGTCTTTTGTATAAGTAAAATATGAAAGTATTTTCTCTTTTTGGAGAGCTGGCAGCCTGCAGGTAAAAAATGTGGCTGGTTCAGCTAGTGCTGTTTGTAAAACTAGGCTTGCCATGTTTCTTAAAAGCCTGCTGAAACCAGCTACATGCTTGCAAGAAAAAAAAAAAAAAGAAGAAAAAATGGAACTGCAGAATCTCCTTGGCTGTCTATGGTTGGAAAATTTTACTTTAATGAATCTAGAATTTCCAGATCTTTTCACCTAGAGGTACCTAACAACCACAAAAGGAGTTTCCTGAAATACAGCTTTAAATGTCAGCCGTGTCCTCTTCCTGGCTTTGAGTTCAGATGTATTGTTTTTGGTGTTTTGTTTTTATTGTTGATTGTTTTTGGTTTTTGCCTTACATCAATCCACAATAAGAACTCAACTCCTCTTTCAGTTTTTCCAAAATAACATGAAAATGCATTATTAAGAAATATTGGTTTTATAGAAAATTTTATATGGAAGACAGAAGAAGGGTTCTCAGCACACGCTCTGCAGGAAACATCAAAGTTATCTTGCAAGTTATATTTCTATGGGGATTTTTTTGTCTTATCTCTCACCACCAAGAGTGAGATTTACTCTTTTTACCTTCTGAAATCCAATAAGGTGCCGAGCAAAACAAAAGACCCTGTGGTTAGCAAGACCCTTGTTGTTAGAAGTGGTCAGCTTTAAGACTCCACAGATTAAATGAAAAATTATACAATAACTGTGCCACTAAGATGCATAAAGTAGTAAAGTTTAATTAACACAGATTAGCATTTGGTTCCAGTCTCATAAGCTCAAAAATCTGATTCCATCAGCACATCTGGCCGTAGGAGCCAGATGTATGGACTTAACATATTTATTTACATTGGGAAGTGTGAATGCTAAGGGAACCACACACTTAAAGACTACAGTCAATGTGTGTTCACTCTCTGAATTTTTCATGGTGCTTGGGAATAGAGCAAGAAGTCACGTGAATTAATTGTAAGATGTTAGCAAACAAAGACAGCATCTTACATCTAACTTAACTGGGAATTGGACTAAAGAACTAGTCATGTTGAATCATCAGATGGAACTCTCTTCCCCTGAACAATGCTTGGATAAGCACTATTCATTTCAGCTTATGGGATTCTTCTTTTAAATACTTCCAAGGCCGACTAGTATCACCACTGTCTGTTCCCTTTTAATTAAAGCATTCTTTACTTATATAAGTGAATATACACTGTCCATTTGAAGTTACATTTTAGAGGTCTGGAAATCTTTCCCTTGTTTCATCTGTGATATTTTATATAACTATCTCTTTATGGTATATTTTACATGCAATAAAATGCACTCATTTAAGTGTACATTTCTACGCCTTGGATAAATGTATACATTCTTGTAACTATTACCACAGTCATTACCATCATCTTCCAAATTTATTTTGTACCCTAATTCAGAGAATCCTCCCCTCTCAGCCCTACCCTTGGCCCCAGGAAACCACTGACAAATTAAGTTTACCTTTTCCAGAGATTTCATCCTGTCTTTTTTTTTTTTTGATTCCTTTATCTTTATTTTTTAAATTGTTAAATCAACACATTGCCATTGTACAAATTTATGGAGCACAATTTGGTTCAATACATATATGTTGTATAATGATCAAAACAAGTAGTTAGCTTACACATCATCTCATGTATTTATTTCTTTGTGATGAGAACATTTAAAAGTCTAGCCCTAAAACTGTCCTCATAACATTAATAAAACTAAATTGTGAGTTTTCTCACCAAAAGCATAAGCTTTGAGTAGAAGCATGGCTAAGCATTAACCAGGCTGCCCTATAGCCTACTTCCTTCTAGCTTCCTACTACTTAAAAGTCATGTAGCCCCATCACAAGGTCCTAACTTCTATAGAGAACATCTTTAATGCTAAGAAACTTCAAACTTTCCATTAAGAGATAGTTTCTTTCTTTTTTTTTTTTAATTTTATTTTACTTTAGGTTCTGGGGTACATGTGCAGGTCATGCAGGGTTATTGCATAGATGCATACTATATCCTGCATTTCTCCCCAGGTTATCCTTCCCCACCCTTCCCACCCCCTACTATCCTTCCTGTAGCCCACCCCCAACTGCCACCCAGTGTGTGATGCTCCTCTCCCTGAGTCCACATGTTCTCATTGTTCAACACCTGCCTATGAGTGAGAACATGCAGTGTCTGGTTTTCTGTTCTTGTGTCAGTTTGCTGAGAATGATGGTTTCCAGATTCATCCAAGTCCCTAAAAAGGACTCGAACTCATAGTTTTTTATGGCTGCATAGTATTCCATAGTGTATATGTGCTACATTTTCTTTGTCCAGTCTATATTGATGGGCATTTGGGTTGGTTCCAGGTCTTTGCTATTGTAAACAGGGCTGCAATGAACATACGTGTGCATGTGTCTTTATAGTAGAACAATTTATAGTTCTTTGGATATATACCCAGTAATGGGATTGCTAGGTCAAATGGAATTTCTATTTCTAGATCTTTGAGAAATTGCCGTACTGTCTTCCACAGTGGTTGAACTAATTTACATTCCCACCAAAAGTGTAAAAGTGTTCCTATTTCTCCACATCCTCTCCAGCATCTGTTGTCTCCAGATTTTTTAATGATTGCCATTCTAGCTGGCATGAGATGGTATCTCAATGTGGTTTTGATTTGCATTTCACTAATGACCAGTGATGATGAGCATTTTTTCATGTTTGTTGGCCTCATATATGTCTTCTTTTGAAAGGTGTCTGTTCATATCCTTCGCCTACTTCCTCATATATCTGTTTTAGTTCTTTGTAGATCCTGGATTTTAGCCCTTTGTCAGATGGGTAGACTGCGAAATTTTTTTCCCATTCTGTTGGTTGCTGGTTTGCTCTAATGATGGTTTCTTTTGCTGTACAGAAGCTCGGAATTTTAATTAGATCCCATTTGTCTATCTTGGCTTTGGTTGCCATTGCTTTTGGTGTTTTAGTCATGAAGTCCTTGCCTATGCCTATGTCCTGGATGGTTTTGCCTATGTTTTCTTCTAGAGTTTTCATGGTGTTAGGTCTTATGTTTAAGTCTTTAATCCATCTGGAGTTAATTTTAGTGTAAGGTGTCAGGAAGGGGTCCAGTTTCTGCCTCCTGCATATTGCTAGCCAGTTTTCCCAACACCATTTATTGAACATGGAATCCTTTCCCCATTGCTTATTTTTGTCAGGTTTGTCAAAGATCAGATGGTTGTAGATGTGTGGTATTGCTTCTGAGGCCTCTGTTCTGTTCCATTGATCTATGTCTCTGTTTTGGTACCAGTATCATGCTGTTTTGATTACTATAGCCTTGTAGTATAGTTTGAAGTCTGGCAGTGTGATGCCTCTGGCTTTGTTCTTTTTGCTTAGGATTGTCTTGGCTATGTGGGCTCTCTTGTGTTTCCATATGAAGTTTAAAGTGTTTTTTTTCCAGTTCTGTGAAGAAGGTAGCTTAATGGGGACAGCACTGAATCTATAAATTACTTCGATCAGTTTGGCCATTTTCAAGATATTGATTCTTCCTAATCATGAGGATGGAATGTTTTTCCATCTGTTTGTGTCCTGTCTTATTTCATTGAGCAGTGTTTTGTAGTTCTCCTTGAAGAGGTCCTTTACATCTTTTGTTAGTTGTATTCCTAGGTATTTATTCTCTTTGTAGCAATTGTGATTTGGTTCTCTGCTTGTCTGTTATTAGTATATAGGATTGCTTGTGATTTCTGCACATTGATTTTGTATCCTGAGACTTCACTGAAGTTGCTTATCAGTTTGAGAAGATTTTGGGCTGAGATGTTGGGGTCTTCTAAATATACAATCATGTCATCTGCAAATACAGACAGTTTGACTTCCCCCTTTCCTAACTGAATACCCTTTATTTCTTTTTCTTGCTTAATTGTTCTGGCTAGAACTTCCAATACTACATTGAATAGGAGTGGTGAGAGAGGGCATCCTTGTCTAGTGCCTGATTTCAAAGGGAATTCTTCCAGCTTTCGCCCATTCAGTATGATATTGGCTGTAGGTTTCTCATATACAGCTTTTATCATTTTATGATACGTTTTGTTGATATCTAGTTTATTGAGAGTTTTTAGCATGAAGTCGAATTAGTTGAATTTTGTCGAAGGCCTTCTGTGCATCTGTTGAGATAATCATGTGGTTTTTGTCTTTGGTTCCATTCATGTGGTGGATTACATTTATGGACTTGGATATGTTGAACTAGCCTTGCATAGCTGGGATGAAGCCTACATGATCATGATAAATAAGCTTTTTGATGTGCTGTTGCATTCAGTTTGCCAGTATTTTATTGAAGATTTTTGCGTCGATGTTCATCATGGATATTGGACTGAAATTTTCTTTTTTAGTTGAGTCTCTGCCTGGTTTTGGTATTAGGATGATGTTGGGCTCATAAAATTAGTTAGGGGGGATTCCCTCTTTTTGTATTGTTTGATATAGTTTCAGAAGGAATGAAGCCATACATCTAGATCTTGCATTCTAAGGGTCCACTGACACCAGACAGTCTGAAGAACCCTCTGAGGAACTAAGTGCAACAAGGCAGTTTCTACATATTTATGACTTTTATCTCCCATGCCCTAATCAGTGACCTCCTGCTCCTCAGTCCCCTACCTGCCAAACTTAAAAAAACACAGTCCAAAACTCCTCAGAGAGGCAGAATTGAGGTTCTCTCCCATTTCCTCATTTGGATGCTCCTATGATTATTAAATTCTTTCTCTGCAACAGCTCCCATTGTTTCAGTATATTGAATGGTTACTGCTAGATGAGCATTTGAACATGGTGACCCTATAACATCTTCTAGCTGTGTTGTGATATACAATACTTTACTCTCAATTTTAGCCACCCTACTGTGCAATGGACACCAGAACTAATTCCTCCTATCTAATCATGACTTTGTACCCATTGATCAACCTCTCCCTATCCTCCCACACCCCTGCTACTCCTCCCTAGCAATTAGTAAACACTTCTACTCTCTGCTTCTATGATATTAACTTTTATTTTTATTATTTTAGATTCCTCATATATGTGAGATCATGCATTATTTGTATTTTCATGTCTGGCTTATTTCGCTAAGCATGATATCCTCCAGGTTCATCCATGCTGCCAAGAGTGACAAGATTTCATTTTATTTCTAATGGCTGAATAGTATTACAGTTTGTGTGTGTGTGTGTGTGTGTGTGTGTGTGAACATTTTCTTTATCCATTCATCTGTTGTTGGACACTTAGGTTGATTCCATATCTTAACTACTGTAAATGGTTCTGCAATAAACACAAGAATGCAGATATCTCTTAGACACACTGATTTTGTTTCTTTTAAACACATAGCCTATAGTGGAATTCCTGGATCTATAGTCATTCTATCTTTAATTTTTTGAGGAAACTCTCTACTGCTTACGTAATGATTGTACTAATTTTACAATTCCATTACCAATGTGTAAGTGCTTGCTTTTCTTCCCGTCCTTATCTACATTTGTATTCTTTAGTCTTTTTGATAACAGCAATTCTAACTGGAGTGAGGTGGTATCTCATCATGGTCATGGTTTGCCTTTCCCTGATGATTAGTGATGTTGAGTATTTTTCATATATCTGGTGTCTATTTGTATGTCTTCTTCTGTGAAAGGTCTATTAAGATGTTTTGCCCATTTTTAATTGAGATATATATATATATATATCTCAATTAAAATTAGATTACTGTAACTATATATATGTATATATATGCTGTCAAGTTTCTTATACAACTGAATATTAACCCCCTGTCAGTTGTAAAGTTTGCAAACATGTTCTCCTATTCTGTAGGTTGTCTCTTCTGTTAACAGTTTTCTTTGCTGTGCAAAACTTTTTAGTTTCCGTTTGTCTATTTTGTGCTTTGAGGGTTTATTGTTAAAAATTTTACCAAGATCAATATTATGAATCATTTACCACATATTTTCTTCTAGCAGTTTCATAGCTTTGAGTTTTACATTTAAATCTTTAATTCATTTTGAGTTAATTTTTACAATTTTTAGTTGATTTTTATACATTTATGTATACATACCCCAATTTCTTCTTAGATTGCATACATCTTTTGTCTTTGTTATTCTTTTAAAGGACCTGCCTACCTCTGTTTTGATGCAGCATGCCTTGATTTTGCTGTTTAACTCTTAGAGAAAAATTTGACTAATTTTCAAGATTTTGGAAAGTGAGTGCTCGTACATGTTACTTCTGTCCATCTCCCTGCCTACTTCCCAGTTCAGCCTTCTGGACTACTGACACCTTTTTTTGTTTGGTAGCACAACTTTTGAAAAAATGTAATTTTGATTATATATATTAAATATAATCATACGTGTGTGTTATGTGTATATATACATGTACACACAAGTGTGAATGTATGATTTAGCATGTATTTTTCCTAAGGAAATCTACAATTTTAAGAAATTCTCAGATGAATTTCTACAGGTTTAGTGCAACAGGTTTGATGTCTCCCCTTTTTATTTTGTAGTAAAATGTATTTAGTTCCACTTAGTGAAATGTTATGTGCAAGCTCATTCACCTTCTACAAAGAAATGGCTGCAAAAACAATAAATAAATAAATAAATAAGTGGCCTGCCGCAAGTTTCTTAAGATTTTTGAGCCTTGTTTGGCTCACTAGAAAATAAATATAAATACGGAATTTGTGAGATTTAAAAGAAAATAGTTTACATAAGAGTGCTTTACAAATCATATAGCACTATATATATAATTTCATACTTGTAGTAGCAATTTTAAAAATTTTCTGATATAGATAGTTTTTACCCTAAATTCCAAATACTTAAGTCCATCAAACAACAACAACAAAGGCTTTTCTTATTTTGAAAAATGCTTACCAACCATCAGATGCCTAGAACTGTGATAGACACTGGAGATTCAAAGGTAGGCTTGTCAAAGAGCTTGCAGTGGCATGAGAGAGAATGAGGACAATTGCAGTAATCTAATTTTGGGTTTCTACATTTGTCCTCTGACCTTAGCATTCAAGCCAAAAGACCTCTAGTAACGTGTTTGCCCAATACATGTAAGCACAGTCTTCTCCATCCTTGCTGAGAAAATCCATAGTCACGTTATGTCAAGAGGTTTCACTCTTTTTTTTTTTGTAGTTGAGTTTATAAGGCTGGAGTTTATGCACCTGGACCTTGGCACTACGTGAAGGGAAGGTGTTGTTCTTGGCAAAATGCTCAGTAACAAGCCTATTGGATTACAGAGTGGATTTCCTTTGTCTTGGGGCATTGGAGTCTATTCAGGGGGCAGGAAGGATAGGATTTCATAGCTTGTTTGAACATGCTAGTCACTTCTTATTCTCATTCTTTTGAAAAGAAGAATGTAGTCTTCTGGCCAACATCCTAGTAGAATCAATGTCCAAATAACAAATGCCTTCAGTGTTTTAGATACCCTCTGCTGAACCAAATGACTTTATTTACCAAAAACAAAACCACTGCCTCCCTCCCAAGAGTAAGAAGGTGGCCTTTCCCAGAACTTCTAGCCAAATCAGAGTGTCCTGCTGTTTGGCAGAGGTTTATTAGTGTTACTATCAGGATTCCTTATAGAAGAAAACCTCCTTTCTTACATTGTGTCCAAGATGGTTTTTCCTCCATGAACTTCAGGGGATTCTTTTCCTACTACTTCTTTAGGTACATTTTTTCCCTTGCTGTTTTCATAGCTTCATTTTGCAGGCTAAATCTTTACCAAATATTCATATCACTGAAATCTTTCTGGCAAATCTGCTAAAATGAATCATTTATTTTCCTTTGCAAAAGTCTTTTAAAAAGAAAGCAGTATTCCTGAAAAGAGGTTTGAGGAGATTCAGTTTGTCCATCACTTCAGCATAACACATGAAGTCACAGACACAGACACACAAATACACACACACGCACACACACACACACACATACACATATACACCCCTCCTACATGTACATGCATGAAACCAAATGCACTCCATGGCGATTGTCAAAATCCTCATTCTTGACTCTCTCTTGTGACTTTGGTAAGATCAAAGGGAGCAATTCAGCCCTGAAACTGTAGAGACATCATACAATTTGGGGCATTTGTCCTGATTTATTTATTATCCATTATATGTGTTATAATTACAAGGGAGAAAAAAATAATTGTAGATGATTCTCATTTTCTTCATAACTTATCTATAATTTTAATATTTTCTACAATGAAAATATATAACTTTCGTTTCTTCTCCATGATTGTTGAGTTGAACACATAGTTGATACTTCCTGTACTCTTTTCTGTTCAATTAGAAATGCATTAAAGTTGATAAAACCTCATCTGAATACCATTTGAACTTAAATCATAGGTGTTGGCACACTGCCTTCTCATTATTTTTAAAAATTTCTAAGTAGTCGAATAACCCAGAGATTATTATAAAGAGCATTTTAATATGTCTAGTTGGATATTTATTTATTGTTTTTATTTTTGTGAAAGGAGGTGATCTCTTTATTTTTATTTTTATTATCTAGTTTTATTGAATTGTGTCAGAAAATAAAAAATATATTATTTTATTTAAAATCTAATGGCCAACTTTAATAAATATGTCATGGCTATTTGAAATTAAAGTACACTCCTTTTCGTTAGGTACACATTTTAAATATTTATATGACTGTTAACTGTATAAGTCAAGCATTCAAAATTTTAAGTACTTTTTATCTATTTAATCTCTTGAGTATCGAGATAAGTATGCTTAAGTCTCTACCATGATGGTTAAATATTCTATTTTTACTTGTATTTCTAATGGCAATTTCTTCCTGTATATTTTAATAATATCATTAGGGACATCTATGTTCGTAACTGTTAAATCTTATCAGAGTATTGAAACTTTACCAATAAAATAACCCTCTTTACTTTTTGCCTGAGATTATTTTTGTCATATGTTAATATGTAATACTATTTCAGTTTTCTTGGTATTGGTCCAGTATAACTTTTTTGTCTTCCTTCATTTTTCGATCTTTCTCTGCCATTTTAATTGTTATTTTAATGCAAAATTTGAGAATATTTACAATTATTATAACCACGTTTTTATATATTATAACCATGACATGTTTTGTATTTTTCTTCTTTGTTTCCTTCCTATTCATTACTGTATTGACATATTTGCCTTCATTTTTTCTTTTATTGGCTTATAAATACACATATTATTTCTTTTATTTTAGTGGTTGTCATATTTATATTGTATATATGTTGTATTAAAACAAATCATTCTGAAGATGCCTATGACTTGTTAGCATTTATATCTATTTTCTTCACTAACACAAAAGCTGAACATGTTTCAACTTTCTCTCCTGCCTTCATATTCCTATACTTAGAATTTTTGCTCCCTGCAGTACATGATAAAAATCAAAATCAAATACATTTTAGATCTTTAAACTTGATGCAAATTTATTGTGCTATCTTAAGGTGAAACAGAAACTACCATATTAGGGTAAACATTTTTATTGTATAAACAAAGGATCTCTGGATTAAGTTTTACATTTCAGGAAATAGGTCAGGTTGTTAATTTGATATTGAGAGCAGCCGCCTTTCACAATCTGGTCTCGAGAATCCACAACAATTTAACTTTCACTCAATATGGCACATGATAAATAACCAGTCTATACGGACAGGTCCTCGAACTTAACCTGATAAGGTCAGATCTAAAGACCCCTACCCTACACCAAACCCAGATAGATGGGACCTATCCCCAGAGTTTCTAACTCAGTACATTGGGGATAGGGGGTAAGAATTTGTATCTCGAGTAAGTTTCCAAGCTGTGCACATGATGCTGGTTTGAGGATCCCCCATGAGGAACAACTAGTCTAACGTAATAAATTCTGAGCAGGCACCATGGGTAAGAGAGTAGATCTACCACCTGGGAAAAGCCATTTATCCTTCCAATATTCCTATTCCCGTTACCTCAAGTAAAAGGGATGATAAAGGACCAGATGGCTCCTAAGATCCAGCCAGCTCTGGTTTTTTCTCTCTCTAAAGAGGCTGTGGTTGATTTTCTATCACACTTGCCAAAAGAGAGCATCATATAATTGCATTTATCAGTGAGATAACTTTGAGATTATTGTATAAGAACTATTATTTTAGTACTTGTATACCCCTAAAAATTTCATACAAGAAGATACAGTAGGCTTGTTAGGGGCAAGAAAAAAAAATGAGAAAGTAAAGTTCAAGCAAAATATAGAGTAGCTTACATAAGTCAGGCTATAAATATTTATACATTTAAATAAAGGCCAGAACTTTGCTTCTGTGTTTATTTTTTCAGCAGCCAAATTAAAAGAAAAACGTAAAAATTAAGATAAATGTTTTAAGAACAATGTGAAGTGTTGGGCATAAAGATGGGAATAACAGCCACAGGGGAATACAAGAGGGGAGGAAGGAGGAGGGTAAAGGTTGAAAAACTCTCTATTGGGTATTACACTCACTACCTGGGTGACAGATCCATTCATACACCAAACCCCAGCAAAATGCAATATACCTTTATAACAAACCTGCACATGTACCCCATTTCTAAAATGAAAGTTGAAAAACAAAAAACCAGAAAACCCCAAAGTAAATAAAGAAGTAAATAAAAAGAAATATGTAAAATGTTACGTCATTCCAAAGGGAATTACTTGTAGTAAGGGATGTTGGTTAAAACAATGAGAGGACTTTGGTAATAAGGAGTCTTGCGGTAAACCACAAATGATGGCTATGACTTTCATAGGTAGATGTGATAGGGAAGACCTTCCAAGCAAATGGCCCATTACAAACACACATGTAGACACAAGAAACCTAAAGCATACCTTGACAACCACAAGAGACCTATTTTGTCTAGGGCAGGAATTTTGCCCCCTGGGAACATTTCACAATGTTTGAAGATATTTTTGATTGTCACAACTGGGCAGGTGGTGCTATTGACATCTAGTGGCTGGTGATCAGAGAGAATACTAAATATTATGCAATGCACAGAGCAGAGCCCAACAACAAAGAATTATCTAGTCCAATATGGAAATAGTGCCTACTTGAGAAACCCTATTGTAGGGTAGCTAAATTTAGACATTAATGGGGAATGCAGTGTTGAAAAAGTAGCTTGCAGATTTTAAATGGTAGGCCAAGGAAAAGTTACTTGAAATAGAAGGTTCTGGGCAACAACTGAAGTCTTTTTTTTTTAATCTAGCAGCTGCTATAACCATAGTCCTTTGTGGGAAACTTAAGTGTCAAATACATAGAGCTGGATGGGTACAGTGGCTCACACCTGTAATTCTAGCACTTTGGGAGGCTGAAGTGGGTGGATCCCTTGAGTCCAGGTGCTTGAGACTGGCTTAGGCAACATAGCAAAACTCCATCTCTACAAAAAAGTACAAACTTAGCCAGGACAGTGTTGTATGACTGTGGTCCCAGCTGCTTAGGAAGCTGAAGCAAGGGGATCACCTGAGCTCAAGAGGCAAGGCTGAAGTGAGCTATGATTGCACCACTGCACTCCAACCTAGGTGACAGAGGGAGATCGTGTCTCAAAAACAAATAAACAAAAAACAAAAAAACCAAACCAAATCAAAACAAAAAACCCACACAAACATAAAGTTGATTAAAGGAATAAAAATTGAAAATGCAAAATGAGTTGATTAATTAGGCGCCTACGGCAATATTTCAGATGAGAGGTAAGAAGGACTTGAACTTTAGAGAGGAAAGGCAGTGATCAATTCCAGAGACGTGGCAGAAGAGAAATGTTTATGACTCAGCGACTGTTTAAATCATGGGAAGGGAGAAGGTGACTGGAAGGATCACAGCACAATTGAGTTAAAAACAGAGTCAGGAGAGAGGAGCGAACAGAAGAGGAAGAAATACATTTTGATTTTTGAGGTGTGGGCAGGTCATTTACAGATGGACACACCAAATAGGCTCCTAGAAGGCAGATCGATTCAACTTGCCATTTTTGTCTACATTTCTGAACTCTTCCATTTGAATTGAATCCAAGTTACCAGCCTCATTTGCAACAATATAATCTTTTCAGTCTCAGGTAAGGGTTGGGGCACAGGTTTTGCCTTTCAGAGAAATTCAACTAGTGGGGCCAACTAAATCAAGCCTCATCCTAGCAGCATAGTATTGGAGTTCACTAAATATTTAACAGCAGTCAAAAGGAGTAATGTTTTGTTTACTATCAATTGTGTTTGCTTCTGTGTGCAGCCTCCATGATCCCAGGGTTGTAAATTTGCAAGTCACATCTGTGTTCTGGGCATGAGCTCACATTTATGTAAATCACCTTCACATGCTGCTACAAATCCACTCAAGTCAACTGTTCAGCGCATCCCAACATGTACATTTGAGAGGTTTCCATGAATTACATTCTTTGTTTTAATCCAACATTGACTCATTCCCATGTATTTGCCATCACTCCTGCTGCAACTTGACACACGGTGCTTTGTTAGCCTTGTTTTATGTCTTATTTTACAGCCGGTAAAGATTCTTTCTCCCCTCCTCTTATGGCATGAGTGGAAGTAGAGGAGTCCAGGAATTAATCACTGCCCACAGCTGATGTATACAGCAGCCAAAAGCAGGCATTTTGATATGTTTATTACAAGGAAGTATGGCCAGTTGAATTCCCTCTGACTTATGCAAGACATATTTGCCTCCACTGTAGGGTTTCCTCAACCCTCCAGCTCCACAGAGTCATGCAATGTTAAAATCGATGAATTCTACTCATTCCAACCACATTCTTGCCATGTAATTTAAGTCTATGATACAAAGAGTAAGCATGATATAAGGCAACTGAACTGGTTAATTGCAAAACTTCCTTTGTCTATCTTGTGAGCTTTCTGTCACTGACTTAACAAAGTCCTATATCAGTTGCAGGAGTACATACATTCCATAAGTTTTGTTGGCTGGGTTGGGTTCCATACCTAAGGTCTTTAAGGTACTTTTCCACATGCCCAACAGTCAAAATCAAAAAAGAAGAACATAAACCAGGGTGATCCACTGTTAAACCTGCCGATAGAATGTTTTGATGTGAAGCCCTTCCCAGGAGTGAGAATGAACAAGGAGAAATTACCTCCTTCTAGTCTCCTACCTTCTATCTGCCTTGAAAGAAACAACTGCCAGGCAGAGAGACTGGTCATTGCCATTGGTCTGCCATGCTTGGTATGGACATTTTTTTCAGGGGACACATCAATCCCCCGCCTGACCCCAGATCCCGAGAAACATCTTGTGAGGTTATAGCTCTCCCACACCAATGAATAACTTATCTCTTTGATGTTTTTGAATGGCTTCCAGACCATAAGCCCCTCCTTTGACACTTTCACTTGTTGCACAAACTGCGTTATTACATACTCAGAGGTTTACAGTACCAACAGCAAATGTTCTGCAAACAGAAGCAGAAGGTAACTTAGTAGGTGACTTAATGATAGGAAAGACCAAGACAAGTTTTACCAACCCCATAATTCTCCAGAACTAGCACTGATTCTCTGATTCATTTTAAGTTTGTTTGAAAATTCCATTTGAGGAAGACAAAGAATTATTAAATAGTAGGATGTTTAAAAAAGAAAAAAAAAACTTGGATTCTTGGAAAGCTATAGAAGAGATTGAGATTATTGGTCTAAAAGGATTGAGATAATAACTGAGGACACGTTTTATTTAGTATCCAGACTTATGGGCAGACAAAAGTTTCCCTGGGGGCTCTGGAAGGAAGTTCCAGGGTGGTAAATATAACAAATTAATTCCATAGGGACCTAAAAATAAAATACTTTGAGAAATTCTTCTTTCTTTCACATAAGAACTATTCAATCATGTTCTTACTTCCCACCTGTTTTAGCAATTGGAAACATCTTCAAACCCATTCTGCAAGACTGATACAGTTTTCAAAGATGAAATTAAAATTATGCCATTAATAATATCTTAGATGTGTGGTATGCATTTTCAGTGGTCTTCCTCACCCAGTGAGTGCTTCTCTTCAGATTTTGTTGAAAATGGTGGCGAGGGCCAAGTTGGGAACTCTTGCCTGTAGGTACCTAAAAGGTCTCCTAGTCTGACTGTGCCTGGGAATCACCAACTGTGTTTCCTAACTTTTCCTGCTATACACATGATTTATGCACTCACATATACACAGGAACGCAACTTAAAATTAGCTCTGTTAAGGTCTGTGTTACTTTCCATTCTGTCTTCGATGGTTTCTCTATCACATTCTTCCCTGGGACTGCTTGGATGAAAAAGGTCTACTTGATGTTGTCACATATATTTTCACCTAAGAATGTAAAAGGAATTTGTTTTTTTAGTTTCAACTTTTATTATAGATTGAAAGGTACACATGCAGGTTGGCTACATGGGTAGACCATGTGACTCCAAGGCTTGGTTCCCTACCAATCTCATCTCCTAGGCCTCGAGTACTAAGCGTAGTACACAACAGGTGTTTCTTCAGCCCATACCCCCGTCCCTTCATCCCCTGTCTAGTGATCCCCATGTGAATCCAGTGTTTACAATCATGTGAATCCAATAGGTGAGAATATGTGGCATTTGATTTTCTATTCTTGCATTTTGTTGCTTAATTTCCTCCAGCTCCATCTATATTGCTACCAAGGGCATAATTTCATTCTTTTTTATAGCTGCATAGTATTCCATGGTATAGATGTACCCCATTTTCTTTATTAAATCAACTATGAATGGGCATTTAGGTTGATTCCATGTCCTTGCTCTTGTGAATAGCATTGCAATGAACATGTAAATGCATGTGTTCTTTATGATAGAATGACTTATTATTTTTTCAGGTTTATACTCAGTACTGGGATTGCTGAGTTGAATGGAAGTTTTATTTTAAGTTCCTTGAGGAATTTCCAAAATGCTCTCCACAGTGGTTGAAATAGTTTGCATTCCCACCAACGGTATACAAATGTTCAAAAAGGGATTTGTTAATCCCGTGATTTAATGAAATTACCTAAGGTTTCTACCAAGCATGATTATTATTTAAGATCCATAATTAGTAAACAATGTACCCTAAGGACTTTAAAGCAATTTTTAAATGATCTATAGTAATCCAGAAACTATTAGAAAGTGTGAGCCATTATTTTGGGCCCTATTTAAAAGGACTCTGGCTACCTTAATTCGAGCAAATGCATCTAAACTGTCTTGTGTTACACACACAATTCATTGTATCTTAGGATAAAGATATGCATTAACTAAATAAACTTCTACTATATTCACCAGATAAGGAGTTAGCAGGTAATTAAACATAAATATTTTTAATGGCAAGGAAAATGAATACTCAAGGCCACCAACCCAGCGTTCGTCAATCTTGTTAACTTTATGTCTTCCTTCTAAAGAATTACAGGAAAGATTAAATTGTTCAGGATAATTCTGGATAATCTTTGAAGAAACGTTAATAAAAACATCACTTGTGAAAGAGGTGATCATGCTCTTTGAAAAAGTGTGGTCAGTAACATGGTTGTGAATTTTAAGTACTCCTGACCATTTGCTCCTTAGTGAGTAGCACAATCACCGAGAAGTAAATCGTTTTGGCAATTTTATAAAAATAACAACAAATGCTAAATAAATACCGATTTCAGGGTAAAGACAAAGCTTTGTTATGGAAACTACAACTTGAATTTATATATGTGCAACGTCAGTTAAATTTTTTGTTTGTTTTTGTTCTTGAGTTGGAGTGAGGAATGAGGAATGAATGTGGCAGCTAGGGAGGCTGAAGGATTACCTCAGTCTTTTTTTTTTTTTGAGAGGAAGTCTCGCTCTGTCACCCAGGCTGGAGTCCAGTGGCATGATCTCAGCTCACTGCAACCTCCACCTCCAGGTTTAATCAACTCTCTACCTCAGCCTCCTGAGTAGCTAGGATTACAGGCTTGAGCCACCATGCCCGGCTAATTTTTTTGTACTTTTAGTAGAGACAGAGTTTCACCATCTTGCCAAGGCTGGTCTTGAACTCCTGACCTCGTGATCCACCCACCTTGGCCTCCCAAAGTATTGGGATTACAGGCGTGAGCCACCGCACCCAGTCCAATGTTAGTTAAATTTTAAAAGTGACTTGAATCTAGGTGATTTTGAAGTTTGAATATAAAATCATGAGGAAGGACTCAGAAGTTATGCTTTTCACGGATTTTAATAAGTGGCTTCACCTTGTTTATTCTTCTCGTCACATCTATACCTTTGTTTACAATGCCCAGAATGAAGGGTTACCTCTCACGAAGATGTACATATATATATAGATAAATAGATATATAATATTTTTACTGTTTTTTGGTTATAATTTTTTTACCATGAATATTATTGTTGAATATTCTCCTTGTTCACATGAACAAGGAGAAATTACCTCCTTCTAGTCTCCTACCTTCTATCTGCCCTGAAAGAAACAACTGCCAGGCAGAGAGACTGGTCATTGCCATTGGTCTGCCATGAATAATAATATTATTCAAGGAGAATAATACCATGAATATTATTAATGTTCAAAAATAATTAACAATATTTTTACTGTTTTTTGGTAACTACAATGTTTTCTCCTTTTCCTCTATTTAGTCAAATAAGTTTTATAACAGCAACAGCAATGAAATAAAAGCAACTTTGCTATGTGCCACATACTCTATGAGCATTTTACATACAAAATAGTTTGATTTAATCCTTAGCAAAATCTTTAAAGTAGGCATTACCACTATCATTTTGCATAAAGAAACTGAAACAGAGAGATGTTAAGAAACTTGCTTAAAATTAAATTGTTATGATTTCACCCAGACTTTTTCAACTCCATTTAATCCTATCCACTATGTTATACTGTATAGAACCGCGCTATGTGTGTCTACATTAAATGGGGGAAATGATAATTCTTTTACTTGCAGTTTATGTGGGTTAATGTTGATCGGTGTTTAATTTTTTGCACTGTATTGTGAATCCCCAATCTTCTTGTTTTCTTGTCCTGCAAGGTGTAGGCTCCTTTGAAAAAAATTCTTTGAAAAAACTTCTATATAAACTCTCACTTTCTATATGTAGATATATCTGGCCCTCAAAATAATTTGTGGCAACTTGTGAGTTATACAATTGACAATTATTTGTTTAAATCAAAGGAGGCACAATAAATACATGAAACAATCTTCAGAAGTCAATTAAAAGTCTCTAGGAATAAATAAATTAAACAGTGTCACAGGACACATACAAAAGAAACTTTCAAACACTGGCTAAGTGGAGATGTTACATGCATTGCAATTCCAATGTATAGTGCAGCTGTTTTTAGGAAGTTGATGTTCACAAAGTTAAAAATGATTGCCAGAATTAATCACTGAAAGGCTAATAACCTTTAGGAAATATGTAAGGAATTATTTTGCACATATTTTTAGTTTAAATAACTTATTTTTTTGTATTCTTCAATTTCGGCCTATTAAATTTAGGCAGACAATATATTAGCTGAACGCTTAACATTCTTAGATTTATAATTCTTATAATAATTCTTAGAATTCTTATAGCTGTATGCAGCTCAGCATGGCTTCATTAATAAACTGGCATTTAAGTCATTACGTTTATTCTACTCTGTGTAAGTAGGCAGAACAACAGTTACCTTGGGTGACATTTAAGTGCAATAAATAACTCTGCGTCTGTTTAATCTGCCTAATCAGTGTTTTTCAAAGGAATGGCAGCATAAAACACTTCTATGTGGCAGTCCCTCACAAGATACCCAAAACAACGAAATTAACAAGAAAGGGAAAAGAAAGAAGAACAAAAACCTTGCCCAGTGAAATGAAGAAATGACCACAGCTGTGACAGTGATGAGTATCTGCAAAACACAAAGAAAGAAGGATCATTCTGCAGAAGGCCATTAAAAGCAACATATCTTGATATTAAGCAATGCAGCTGTTTCTTTGCTTCCTAAAAGCAATAAAATCAGAGGCTCAACCAATGACCATTTTCTTAGAAAACAAAAATGTAGAGATACAAGCTGACTAAGGGAAAAATCACAAATTCACTTGATTCTAGAGTCCCATTTCCAGCCACAGAATATCACAAAATCAGGGAGAAAGGGCATCTGAGCCCATTTCCCAAGACTTAACATTCTAACTCAGAGGAATTTCTTCAGGGAGGTAGTGGAGGGCAAGAAGAAACTCAGCGATTCTCTTTGCAGTTCTCAAAATCAGAGTAATGAAAATAAAACAAACAATAAAGTAATTATGGAGCACAGAACTTGTGATAGACCATAGAGAGAAAATCCGAAAAACTAAGGACATACTCCCGGAGCAGAGAGAGGACAAGTAGATTCATTAGAAAATGTTCCGAGTAGGAAGCCTTTTGGGGGAGAAGGCAAACTGATGCTACCGCAAAGCCTGATATTAACTAGGTGCTCAGTAAATATTCCTTGAATGATTGACAGAAGGAAAGAAGAAAAGAGAGAAGGAGGGAAGAAGGAGGGAGAGCAGGCACTGACAAGCAAGTGGCCGTCCGTCATTTATCCTTCCTTTTTACCATGTTTACACTCATGCCACATATAGATGCAGTCTGTTCCTTTTTTGGTTTTTGTACCAAACATCTAGAGTCTATGTGATATTCTGGGTGTATCTACATCTGGGCCAGAGTAGTACATTGTGTTCTATCTTTAACTCACAGGACATACAGCAATAGTCTAAGTCTCTTGAGAAATCCTAGAATAGTCAACAGATATAATTTCTCTTTCACACTTTTTGTAGCAATCTTTAAAAATAACTGAAGCAAATCTAATTCCAATGAAAGGGCTGTCTTTGGATGCCATGAGAATGTGATAGGAGAATATGTATTTACATTTTAATTAGTGTAAAAATAAATATTTTTATTGGTGTCAAAGTTAGATACACATTAGCTTTTAAACTCATGTGTTCTAAAAGTGACATATAGCTCACTAATACTTTATAGCATTTCCTAAACTTTCTTTGGCTCAGTTTTCTCATGTGTAAAATGGTGATAATAGCATCTGTCATGCAGGCTGGTATATGGATGCAGAGAAGAAATTTATACAAAACATCTAATACAATGCTTGCTACATTGTAGGGGTCTAATTTCTCCCACTTTAGACAACCCTAATTTATTAATATTTTCTGTGTCTATCTTTCCCAGAATACGTTGGAAGAATATATTTTAAACCATATTAAGGAAATTTGAAAGTTATAAAATATAGAAAGTAAAATCTAACATTTCTAAATTGAAATAATTCATTAAAAGTAAAAACATAATACTTAAAAATGAAGGGTCATCTATCTAGGTTGAAGTTTGAGGTTCTGGCTTGTTTTTTATAGTTTTATCAAAATTCGAACTTGAACTTTTTTTTTTTCTGATGGAGAAATTATCTGAAAACAGCCCTTAGACACAGAGACAATGCTGTAAACAGTGAAGCCAGCTTCAAGCTACCTGGACTTCAAAAGGATAGTCTGCAACTTGCTTAACGGCGGTTCATGGAACAGCTCTCAACCAAGGCAGTACCACTCTACAGGAAGTGTTTGGGGACAGGGGAAGATGTTTTTGGAAGCCACACCATGAAGGCTATTTCTAATATTTATTGCCAGGGAGCTAGGGATGCTATACTCCTGCAGTGTGCCCTGAAGCCTGTAAATGGAAATGCAGCCCATCCAATTTGCACCCCCATGCATTCAAAAATATGACTATGCATATGTGTGCGTAGTCATATTTTAAAAATATTTATATATGTATGTGCAAAACAAAAACAATTTCCATTTCAAGATGTTAATATAAATAAACACACAGAATGATTGATGCACTTCTTAACAGCTGAGGGTCTGAGGAATTAATCTTGTCTCACTGAATGCTGATTCTCAAATAAATTGTTCTACAAAAATGCATCCCCTTAGGAGTAGTATGACATGCCCTCCACCTCAACTTCTATTAAATATTAGACTGGCAAACAATATCTAAGAATCATGTAATTTGCTTTCTTTTTTTTTTTTAACAACAACAAAAACCCTCAAGGTTTAAAGAGTCTCTCTCGAAGAAGCCATTGTCAGAGGCCACTTCAGGCTGGGTAGGTAGTAAATCTGTGTGTGAGCCTACATGACATGCATCTTCTTTAGGAATGGATGCTTTTTAAGGAAAGATTTTTGTAGGTGGTTCTTTTTTGTTCTGACATTGCATTTATATTCGGCTCCACCCCCACGGTCTTTCATTTAGTTGCACTTGCAGAAAGCCAACTCCTAAAAAGATATGTATTTTTTCTTGTCCTATACTGGGGTGGAAATTCTTCTTATTTATATACACTGTCATAAACAGATGCTATAAAACATAAAATCTTATTTTTTTTTGTAGCACCTTGTCTTTTCTCCTAACCTCATGCAGATATGAAGGAAACTATATCCTGAGAAAATGGAAGATTGCAACACACTAGTGAAAATGTCATTGGAAGGGTGAACTGCCCCAAAGCTATGTTGCTGAGATGAGGTGTTTCTGAGCCTTTCTTTAATACCTTCTTGGGTCCTTGAGCAGGAAGGTTTTGGGTGAATTCTCCCCAGCAGTGGTACGCCATTGTCTGATTATTCTAGCCAAACTTTACAACAACAAAGAAAAAAACAGTGGATCCTTATGAGAATTATTTTCCTGAGAAAGTCATACATTTTGGAAAGGGGGAAGAAATCGTAACATGGACCAAAATCTCTTGTTGTTCAGAGTATCTATTGTGGCAACTGAAAAGTCTCACAACAGCCTTTCAAAAAGGTGTTTTTAGGTCAGACCTACCTTAGCAAACATTCATCTACATATTATTAGTTTATTTATGAGAAACAAATATAAAAGTGCTTGCATGTATTTCTGGCATTATCTATATAATTGAATGCTTTACTTTTTAGCAAAGGGATTGTCTTTACATTTAGTATGAGCCTACCTTCCCCAGAGTCAAATTCTTTATCAGACGTAACACAGTATTTTCGAACTCATATTCTAAGGCAGATATCGAGTTCATGAGATCATAGAAAGTCAAAATTTGCTCATACATCTGCCCATGCCCCTGGGCGAAGTTACATCAATGATCAGAAATTATGTTTCATGTTTCTTTCTCTTTCTATTCTATCCTGTTTTCATATTCAGTTACACTTCCTGGTCCTACTGAATACTGGAAGTGCCAACATGTGGCAAGAAAGACAAGTTCTAGCCTTACCGGAAACAAGAAGTTTTTGAAAGAAGTAAGACTCGCATTGTGAAATTTCTAATCAGTTTCACAAATTTAAAAGTTTCTCATTTAAACTTCCCTCACATAAACTCATGTGGGAAAAACCCGTGCTTTTGATATAACTTAATGAAGAGAGGTTAAGAGGAAAGAGGTGATAGGAAAACCATGGAAGATCCTCCCAAGGGTAACTGGGGTGTCTCAGGGGCCTGCCGTCTTCTGCTTTGTTCTAGTCACACGTCTCAGAACATACCTGGCATTCTGGGTTCAACAATGTGGCTCATGTGACTTATTTTTGTTTTGTTTTGTTTTGTTTGAGATGGAGTCTTGCTCTGTCACCCAGGCTGGAGTTCAATGACACAATCTTGGCTCACTGCAACCTCCGTCTCCCAGGTTCAAGTGATTCTCTTGCCTCAGCCTTTTAAGTAGCTGGGATTACACGCGTGCACCACCACGCCCAGCTAATTTTTGTTTTTCAGTAGAGATGGAGTTTCGCCATGTTGGCCAGGCTAGTCTCAAACTCCTAACCTCAAGTGATCCCTCTGCTTCAGCCTCCCAAAGTGCTGGGATTACAGGCATGGGCCACTGTGCCTGGTCTCATGTGACTTATTTCTGAAATATTACATGAAGGATAATATCTACTTTTATAAACAAATATATATATATAATATATATATTTATAAATATATGTATATATAAACATATATACATATAAATATATATATTTATAGGTGTATCAACTCTTTCCTTTCCCTCATACGTATCATTTTAAAACTATGATATCCTAAAATCTACAGAAGTCATGGGCTTACCATGGTTTCCAATTTGGTAGCAAACAGTCTCTGTGAACTGTGAGTATAAGGGTTTGTTTTTATTGTTGTTGTTTTGTTTCTGAGACAGGATCTCACTCTGTTGCCCAGGCTGGAGTGCAGTGGCACAATCATAGCTCACTGCAGCCTTAACCTCCCAAGCTCAAGTGCTCCTCCGAACTCAGCCTGCATGGTAGCTAGGACTACAGACATGCACCACAATGCCTGGCTCATTTTTCGTATTTTTGTAGACACGAGATTTTGTTATGTTGCCCAGGCTGGTCTCAAACTCCTAAGCTCAAGTGATCTACCCACCTTGGTCTCCCAAAGTGCTGGGGTTCGGGAGTGAGCCACTATGACTGGTCCTATAAGAGTTTATTTATTGCAATAAAAAATGAACATATCATATTTTGCCTGTAAAGAGTTTGCATTAAAGAAAGAGAGATCTTTCAGCAGTGAAGTATTAAGATTTAAAGCAATATTACTACTTTTCACCTTCTTATCCAACCCAAACCATAGCCAGATCCTGTGAATTAAAATGACCAGAATATTAGTATCCTTAATTACAGCAATCTGTTCCTCTCTTGTTTTCCATAGATTCTGTCCAACCCAGGAACATTATGTTTGCATTATTGCCACAGAATTTGCATCAAAGGTGTGGCTTGATTTTCCTTTTTCATGTCCTCTAGAAATCTCAAGCTCTAATGATGAAAATCCTGAAAGGTTTTAAGTTATTCCACTAGTTAATACAATAAGAAATTAGGGGCATCTACATATTTAGATTATTATAAGATGTCATATACAATTTTCAGTTTGCAAAACATGGTTGTGTAGACAGCACCTCATCTTCCAAGTAACTGTCATTAGGTAATGAGTGTCATCAGTTCATCTAGTACTCTTGGCCTTTTATACTCCTTAAACACAGGGCTTTCAAGAAGAGTTATAGGGCAGAGCTACAATGCAGTTATTTATTCCCGCCCTCTTGCATTGCCTCTTACAAAGAGAACTATATTTAGGATATGATTTCACCAGTCTTAGACTCTGTACTTTGTTGCCTGGTACATAAACACAATTCAAATGTCCTCACAATTCTTCATATGAACAAAAAGAGCAAACAGATCTGAGTTAGTTCTATAATTAAAATTATTAAAATATAATTAAATATCAAATACAGTATATCATGCGTGAGTGTGTGTTTGTATGAGATGCTTCTAAAAATATAGCAAAATGTTTACAGTGCTAATCTCTGGAAAAAGGGCTCATGAATAATTCTATGCTCTTCATTAAAATTGCATGTATTTTATAGATTTTATAATGATTCGTATGCTACCATTATTGGAAGGAAACAAAGACTTAGGGTGTCTTCAGTGATATGCAATTAACATTTATTCTCTGTCTGAAACTCTCAATTTTGTAATCAGAGCACTAAATGATTTGTTAGAGGTGTGGACTGCTTTTCAACCAACAGAGGCATATAGTAATACACGATACATAGCAAGGAAGGAAGACAAAGCCACAGTGCAATTAGGCAAAGGCAAAGAGGTAGTTACAAATATAGGACATATTTTAAGAAATGCTGAAGCCACTGAGCAAAATCTTTTCTTGTCTAGGGAAAGGATGTGAATCTACAGTTAGTCTTTTAAGGGTGATATATGAGAGTATGAACATGACCTTGAAGATGAATTGCTGTTTTAATAAAAATCCTGGGAGTCTACGGAAGAAGACTGAAGTGGTTTGTGGAGACACCCAGATTGTCTATTAAAACTGCAGTTCATTCTTGATGCTTCCTTCTACCTCAACACCCAGTCGTTACATTTTATCAGCCTCACGTCCAAGTCATCTCAAGAATCTCTTCACTGCATTCACTCCCACTGCCACTGTCTGAATATAGACTCTCATACCTCACCTTAGACACTTCCTCCAGGTTCTTTCTGCTGCCTGCCCTGCTCTGACCAGCACACTTTCCCTGCTGTGGCTGCCAGAATTATTTTCTTTAACATAAATCTGCTGCTGGCACTCTCCTTAACAAAACCTTCAGTGTCTGCTCATCACCACATAATAAATCCCAAAAGTTATTAATCCACCTTCACTCACCTCCGTTCTGTCTGTGCTCCAAAGTTTTCTCTGTTTCTTCAACTATAATGCGTGCTTTCACGTGTTCCTGAATTTGTATATGTTGATTCTTCTGACAGAAGGCCCCTCCGTTACCTTTCATTCATGCTGGGAAGTTCATGCTACTTCTACTGAAATCATTTTCCTTACTTCCTTGAGTAGAATCAATTGGCCCTTCATTTGCACCCCTGCAAAACTTTTGCTAAACTTAAAAAATAAAACTTTTTGAAAACTGAGAAATGGGCCTGATATTCAGGATACATAGCAATGCCCAGAACAGTTATGATGAGTAATTGTTAAAATTTAACAAACACTGATACAATACTTATATTCAATATTCTGTATTAAGTGTTTTACAAATATCAACTCATTTAATCTTCATGGCAACTCATGAAATAAGTACTATTAGTAGTCCCTAGAGGGAGAAAGCTTAGATGCAGAGAGTTTCAGTAACTTGCTAAATGTTACACACAGGCCAGGACTTGAACCTAGACAGTGCAGCTTTTGAATGTATGTCGTTGTCAACTTCAGCACTCTGCTAGGTCCCTGAAATAAATGACAGTTGCCAGGGCACATGCATCAGTAGAATTTCAAACTAATGAAAATGCTTCAAAGGAGTTAGTAGGATATCAGCCTTCTATGGTTTATTAAACCATATAGCCATAGAGTATAGTAACCAGAAGTTTCCTTTGAACCACAAGGCTTCATTCAGGCAGCTGCTCAGAGTCACACAGCTTTACAATCTCTTCATTCACATAGTTCAAAAACCAGAACACCCTGTTCTCATTGAACCTACTCTCTCCAAAGTGGAGGAGATAGCCAGTTCTCATTAAGCTTTATGAAGCTACATGCTAAATGGAACTCAGGTTGCTTGGAGACTAGGTGTCCTTATACCTTTTGGTTGCCCAGGATATTTCCTGGGGCAGAGCTCAAGAGTTGAAAGTCCACAGCTTGGGGGTAACTTTTTTCTTTCTGAACAAATTGTCTTTGATGTGGCTAAATCGGTACCAAATATTTAGGCTCTGCATAAACCGTGATCTTTGGGATAGGTTTATTTTCTGATGGAATAGCAGCACGTCCTAGTTAACCACTTTGGGTGAGTATCTACAGCTTAAGAGTTAAGAGATTTGGACTACATGTAATAATATGGTTCAGAATTTAGATTATTATTTATTTGATAAATACTAAGTTTAATGAAATGAATCACTGTCTTACAAATCTAGGCTAATCATGCACTTAATGTATCAGCTGTTTTATTCTCTTCAGATTACACAAGTGTCATAATATACAATACATTCATTATATGCTATTCAAACACTATAGAAAAACACAGCATGGACTAGAAAAGTCCTCTATAAACAGCTTCTAAAAGAAAACTATAGCTAAAAGTTTGGTGTATGCCTCTAATTTAATCTATATATACACATATATTATCATAAAATTATTAATAATAATGTTTAAGAAAATGAGATTGCACTTCAAATATCGTTTTAAAGTTTGCATTTCAATGGAGCAGTAATTATTGAGTGCAAAAACTACTCAGGAATTATTATATCACATCATTTCCCTTGTATGTGGGAATCCAATAATTTAATATTGCCTAATTTTGTATCTCTGAAATATTCTGTATTCTAATAAACTAAAACAACTTCTGACATAAATTGCCCCCTTAAATAGCAGAAATTAAAGTATCTTCAAATTTCTTTCACATCACTCTTGGAATTTTCCAGACCACTAAACTGACAAAATAAGTTATCCAGGAACTTTGCTATTTCTCTTTATTTTAAACACATGCACAAGCCTATCGATAGATCAAACTGTATCCACATTACTTTCTTATATGCATTTCAATACCTCACCATTCTGGGAGCTCTTGTTCTTAATATTAAAAGAAAAAATATCTCTCCCTCCCTGCAAAAAAGCAAAGAAACAAATTTTTATATAATTTCCCATTAAACTTTCATGGCAAACAAATTTAATAATTTCAGTTTGAAGAGAAAAAACAACGATGCACAAAGAGAATGGAAAAGAAACACTTCTACGTATAGGACAATAGTGACCAGGACTGACAATAGATTACTGTCTTATCAGGCTCTTTGCATGCTCCACAGTTATTTTTAAACACTTTAGAACACCTGGGAAAATTGTTTCTATACAGGTTAATTCTCCATTAAAGAGATGCAGCAAAAATTAAAATATCATCAGAAGTAACAGCAGAATAGTGAAGGAATCATGTCAATTGAAGGATATTTAATGAATATAGACATACCTAGAACACATAAGAGAATAGTAGAATAGAAAGTCTCTCCTCTCCATCTTCTTCCCTTCTTGCTTCTCGTTTTCTCTCTGTCTCTTTAGGCCTTTCTCTCTCTCTCAGCCTGTCTCTCTGTCTCTCTTCATCTGCCTCTCACACTCTCTCTCTCTTTGTATTTAAGTTTGGGGGTATCTTAGAGCAGAACCAAAACAAAAAAGTTGCACTAGGGACATGTTAATAACTGGATGCACCACGTACAGGATTGGCTTTATTTATTTATATAAACCCTGAGGGAATATATTAGAATGAATGGGAGGAAATCTCAAGGAGCCAGATTTCAACATAAGAAACTTTATTTGCTGTCAGAGGTGTATATAAATGAAATCAATTGCACTAAATGGTAGTGGTGGTGGTATTACAAATAAAATCTAAAATAATAATTAACATTTATTGATCATTGTCAAGCATATTACATGTATTTTCGCATTTAATTCTTAGAATAACTTCATTAATTATCTACCTCTAATTATCACCATTTTACCTTCTAGAGAAATTGTGATATTATAGCTTTTTAAATTTCTTACAGGTGATAATGTTAAACGTAGGAATTTGACTCCAGATAGGCACTAAAAAAATATTGTACGGATATATAGTGTCCTAGAGGCTGAGTTAGTATACTGGAATACTTTGCTACATTGAATGGTTGTGAATCATTTATTTCTGAATTAGCCATTGTATCATCTAGACAAATATTTAATAATCTCTCTACCAAATGCTAAAAGCCATTGTGATAATGAAAATCTAGTAAGATTCAGGCAACTGGTAAATTATAGCAGAGTTCATTGGTTTCTTGTTTTATGACCAATCAAATATAAATGTCACAATTTCTGGGTTGCCAATTTTGGAAGCCTTCTTCAAATGCCTTTATAATTATTATAATTATACATTTTCCACCGCTCCCCTCCACCACCACCCACATTTATTCCAGACAATGTCTGTTTCCCACTCATGGTACACAAGCTCAGCTTAAAAAGCAGTGGACTTTGGAAGACTCTGTCAGCATTGCAGGCCCAATATAGTACATGAAACCTTTGCTTGTTTTAAAGATTCCCTCTTTAAAAGTCTTTCTTGACATAATGACAGTGAATAGCTCCAGCTCATCTTTTATTTTGCTGTATTCTATTAATTCAAAATAAGGAAATTCAAAGATTAATGAAATGCAGCAGCTGTGGTAGCCCAAATTGCTACTTTAAATTGACTTTAGGACTCAATATATAGGACTCTCAAAACAGTTTGTGACATGGTTTGGCTGTGTCTCCACCCAAATCTCATCTTGAATTGTAGGCTCCTATAATCCCTACACATCCTGGGAGCCACCTGGTGGGAGGTAATTGAATCATGGGGACGGGTTTTTCCCATTCTGTTCTACTGATAGTGAATAAGTCTGACAAGGTCTGATGGCTTTATAAAGGACAGTTCTCCTATACATGCTCTCTTGCCTGCTACAATGTAAGCGGTGCTTTTGCTCCTCCTTTGCCTTCAGCCATAATTGTGAGGCCTCCCCAGCCATGTGGAACTGTGAGTCCATTAAACTCAGTTTTCTTTATAAATTACCCAGTCTTGTGTATTTCTTCATAGCAGTATGAACGTGGGCTAATAGAGTAAATTGGTACCAGTAAGGTGGGGTACTGCTGTAAAAATACCCGAAAATGTGGAAGCAACTTTGGAACTGGGTAATAGGCAGAGATTGGAACAGTTTGGAGGGCTCAGAGGAAGACAGGAAAATATGGACAAGTTTGGAACTTCCTACAGATTTGTTGAATAGCTTTGACCAAAATGCTGATAGTGATATGGAAAATAAAGTCCTAATAAATAATAAATAATAAATAATAAAGTCCTAATAATAAAAATAAAAATAAAAATAAAAATAAAAATAAAGGCTAAGGTGGTCTCTGATGGAGATGAGAAACTTTCTGGGAACTAGAGTAAAGGTCACTCTTGCTATGCACAGAGACTGGCAACCTCTTGTCCCACCCTAGAGATCTGTGGAACTTTGAACTTGAGAGATGATTTAGGGCATCTGGTGAAAGAAATTTCTAGGCAGCAAAGTGTTCAAGAGGAAACAGAGCATAAAAGTTTGGAAAATTTGCAGCCTGATAATACAGTAGAAAAGAAAAACCCATTTTCTGGGGAGAAATTCAAGGCAGCAGCAGAAACTTGCATAAGCCAGGATCCAAAGGCTAATCACCAAAACAGTGAGGAAAATGTTTCCAGGGTATGTCAGAAACCTTCCCAGCAGCTTCTCCTATCACAGGCCAAAAGGCCTAGGTGGCAAAAATGGTTTCCTGGGCTGAATCCAGGGTCTTGCTGCTTTGGGTGGTCTCAAGACTTCATGCCCTGAATCGCAGCAGCTCCAGCCATGGCTAACAGGGGCCAAGTTACACCATGGGCTATTGGCTTCAGAAAATACAAGCCCTTAACCTTGGCAGCTTACATGTGGCATTGAACCTAAAGGTGCACAGAAGTCAAGAATTGAAGTTTGGGAACCTCCACATAGATTTCAGAAGATGTATAGAAATGCCTGGATGTCCAGGCAGAGGTGTGCTGCAGGGGCAGAACCCTCATAGAGAACCTCCTGCTAGGGTAGTGCAGAAGGAAAATGTGGGGTGGAAGCACACAGAGTCCCCACTGGAGCACTGCCTAGTGGAGCTGTGACAAGAGGATCTTGTCACACACTAGAACCCCAGAATGGTAGATCCACTGACAGCTTGCACTGTGTACCTGGAAAAGTAGCAGACAGTCAACACCACCTGTGAAAGCAGCCAGCAGAGAGACTGTACCAGTAAAGCCACATGTCGGAGCTGCCCCAGCCTGTGGGAGCCCATCTTTTGCATTGATGTGACCTGGATGTAAGACATGGAGTCAAAGATCATTTTGAAGCTTTAAGATTTGACTGCCTTGCTGGACTTTGGACTTGCATAAGGGCTGTAGCCCCCTTTTTTTTGGCCAATTTCTTCTATCTGGAATGGGTATATTTATCCAATGCTGTACCCCCATTGTATCTAGGAAGTAACTAACTTGCTTTTGATTTTACAGGTTCACAGGTGAAAAAGACTTGCCTTGTTTCAGACAAGAATTAGGACTTGGACTTTTGAGTTAAGGCTGAAATGAGTTAAGGCTTTTGGGGATAGTTGGGAAGGCATGATTTGTTTTGAAATATGAGGACATGAGATTTGAGAGGGGTCAGGGTTGAATGATATGGTTTGGCTGTGTCCTCACCCAAATCTCAACTTGAATTTTGGCTCCCATAATCCCCATATGTCATGGGAGGGACCCAGTGGGAGGTCATTGAATCATGGAGAGGTGGATTTTTCCCATGCTGTTCTCATGATAATGAATAAGGCTCTCAAGATCTGATGGTTTTATAAAGCGCAGTTCCTCTGCACAAGCTCTCTTGCTTGCTGTCATGTAAGACATGCCTTTGCTCCTCCTTCACCTCAGCCGTGATTGTGAGGCCTCCCCAGTCATGTGGAACTGTGAGTCCACCCACTAAACCTCTTTTTCTTTATAAAATACCCAATCTTGGGTATTTCTTCATAACAGTATGAAAATAGACTAATATAGTTTGTTGTCAAGATAAGTTAATAAGTTATAACATTTTATTGTTAAAATAATAAATGTAGTAAGTGTTACATAATATCAAGGTTTCCATGGATGTAGTGGCTTCTCAAGATGTCAAATGTATCTTCAGATATTTATATTGGGATGCTCTGTATTTTCCTTTTCTATGTGCTAGGGTGTATGTGGATGTGACTGTATGTGTGTATTAAATGATATATTTTCTGTTTCTTTTATTGGAGCATAAGATTTTTAAGGGTGAGACTCAGTGCTTGCATGTATTTTTCCTTACAGTGTTTCTTTACAGCTAGTAAAGTATTATCTAAATAAGCTCTCTGAACTTGCAGAAATCTGACAAAATATCAATAGTTAAAATTTATCATCAAAATGTGTTTAAATATTTAAACTTCTGAATCTCATCACTCTACCAAAAATATTGTGCATTTGCCTGCATTTTACAGAATAAACTTGTATGTGTTCATTATTTACAGATTCATTTTCAATACCCTGGAGGAACCTACTGCTTAAAAGGAGCATGGCAAGAAACCCCTTTGCATTGTATGCATTGTACACAAATACACATTGTGTACATTTTGCGCAAATACACAGATTGTATTTTTGATCATTTTTATGGATGGAGCATTTTTATTCCAATAAGATGATTTGTGCTAATTCCTGAAAATGTTTTTGCAATGTGATTTATGAGAGTTAAAGTCAGCTCTGGAATACTGGATTTTGGATAAGCTGACAGCAATGCAGTTCTGATAACATGTGACTATGCCTACTCTCTAGTAGCCCCAGGCCATTTTCCATGCCATTCAATAAAAGGAGTTTCCATTATGAATAATTTTATGTGTTCTGAAGATCTTTCATCATGTGGTGCAGTGTGGCATCATTTAAAAATAGAAATGCCTATAAGACATCTTTATTTTCTTCCTATTGTGACACGGTCTCTTTTTAAGTGTGTGTGTACCACCCAGAAACCCTTTGCTTTATTCCCTGATTCTTCGTGGTGCCTGTAATTCCCTAGCTCTGTAAGGTCAACCTTCAAAGTTCAGATGAGAAAAGAAACAGGTACATTTGTGCATATTTCAGTCTGGCTGAGGAGAAAAAAAAATGAGCTTTGAGCTGGCTACCTCATATACCTCCTTCTCTCTCTCTTAGCATGCCCTACTTTTCTACTCTGATGAAGAAACACAAAATACAATATTATTCAAATAACTGTACAGGAGAAAAATGGCTTTCTCTGTTTCCCAGACTTTCCTATTGACCTAGCAAGACATAAACAAACTCCTAAATTAATTATGGTAGGTGATTCATAATATCTTACCTAGATGAGGTTCAAATTACTTCAGAGGATTTATTAAAATCAAGAAATTAACCAAAAATGATAGTTGAGTTCCCAACATATGTAAATGATATATTTATTTATTGTTTTAACTCTAACTTAAACTGAGATCCAGTTTCTGGTTTGTAAGAAATACCGAGATAAGACCTGATAAGTTAGATCAAAGAATTCCTTTAACTAAACATGGATCTAAGCTTCATACTTAATACTTTACTATATATGTTGATGTATAAAACCTGGAATACTATTATGTATATTTATAAAACCTGGGAGACACATAAAAACAATTTTAAAAAATCAATTTTGATAAACACCTATTTTCTGAATTATACAAACTTCAGTTTTGTTCCAAAATGAAAGGTATGAAAATTAAATCAAATTAATGATTTTGCTTTGAAGTTAACGCAATTGCCAAATCAATGCCTCTGAAATCTTCTTTACCAAACTTTCTTTTAAACTGAAAAAACTTCTCCATTTCTTCAGCTCACAGCACTGACATGGCCTTTGGCTTTCAACTATTCTTAAACTAGAATCTCTTTAGGTAAGGTATTTACATCTAAAGGGAAAGAAGCCCATTTGTTAGCAGATATCTGAAATTTTGTATTGATGCTCTCCCATTCAAATTCAAGAAGGGATAAAACAAATATCCTTATGAAAAGGCCTCTGTGTTTCATCAGCTAATAGATGAAATTTAGATGACACACATAAAAACAGATCTCTTAAATCCTAGAGATTACAAATCATTTGAAATGACAATTGTTCTAAATAAACATACGATGCACCTGGAAAATTTTTATATTTGCTCTACCTATTCAGCTTAGTTCACCTTTCAGTAATTGGCAGTGTTCTTCTAATGTATTAATCCATTGAATAACATGTGTTAGGTTACTTTCTCAATATTTTTGGACAGTTTGTCCTTGCCTCAGACCAGTCCAGTGTTTTTCATAAAATAAAAGAGCAGCCTTTATAGCTTCATGTAATATTCTATTGCCATCAATCACATTACAATGATTATTTAATATGATATATGAAAAAGTTGTTTCCCAGTGTCATTCAAATGCAAACAACTCCATCTACTCTACCAAACATATTTTTATTTGTAATTTAGCTTTTAGTAAATGGCTTAGATATGGAGAGCTGCTTATCCATATTCTCTTTATCCCCCAACCCACCTGTCTAAAAAATACCCCCAGTAAACAGTTTTGCTCATAGAACTTTGTTGCTTTCTCTTTCTTTTCTGTTTTCTTCTTTCTTCCTTTCTCTCTCTTCTTCCATTCTTCCTTCCCTCCCTTCCTTTCCTCCTTCCTTTTCTCTCTCTTTCTCTTGCTTTTTGGTGAAGAGTTGAGTAAAAGATTCTTTATGTGACAATACATATCCAGACTAAAAATTTCATTTTAACTTCCTCTTTTTATTATGTTATCAAGTATATACAGTTATACAGTAAAAAAAAGCTTATTATTTTTAACCAACTTTGTCTATTTTCAGATAGAGTTCTTTTTATAAAAGAGTCAAAAAATCATAGTTTACTCAGATATTACTTCGTATTAAAGTGTAGCATTAACTAATAAAATCACCCAATGGAATTCTTGCTTGGTTTTAACAGATGAAAGCTTGCAAAGAACTTATCACAGCATCTAGAATTGGGTACCATTAATTATAATTAACATTTTACTGAAAAATGTGTTGCTTTCTGAACAACTGTTACCCTTATAGGCTATATATTTTAGATATAACCCAGTGGAATACATGTTTATTTTCTCAAAAAAAGGGGCCAATTGCTGAGGATATGTTTCAGAATACTGTTCTAAAAAGTTATGGATCCAATTTATGAGAGTGAGATGGTCAAGGATCAAAAAGTATTCATTCTTATGGTTTTACAGATTTATAGATCAGGAGTCTGGAAACTAATTCCCTGTCTCTACAAATAATATTTTATTGAAACACAGCCATGTGCATGTATTTGAATGTTATTGACAGCTGTTTTCAAGCTATATACAATGGTGTAGCTAAGTAGTTGTGATCAGAGACCACACGTAGCCCAAAAAACCTAAAATATTTACTGCCTGGTCCTTTAAAGAAAAAAATTTGCCAATATCTTGTATAAATTGTCAGCAATTATTGATTTAGCTGAAAGTTAAATGATTTATTCAACAAAGATTAGCAAAAATTTACAAAGTTTCAGAAATAGGAGTCGGGCAAATATTTTTCTTATAGAGCTTAAAGTTAATGTAGTTGAAACAGATGAAAGTGCAGAACAAAGTAACCTAGACTGCTTATTTTTTGAAAGTCCTTAAATATTTCAATGCTTCTCTTTAATAAGACTTCCAAGAAAAAATTCCCAATTAATTTTACAGATGGGAGTGCATTTTGGCAGAGTCGCTATCAAAACTCAGCTGTCTTTCGGGGGCAAACAGAGGAATCAAAATAAAGATTTCTTTTCCCTTTGACAAAGGGAAGAGAATAAGTCCACTTTTGACAAATCAACAAGTGCAAAGTCCACATTTTGAACTGCAAGGCAAACATTAGTCTGAAGTGTTAGTATTATCTTTGCTAAAGAGTCAGATACTCATAATACTTCTGTCATTGAGTTTCAGATTTGTAAGAGGCAGAATATGTGGACTGTGCTTTTGTGAAAAACCAAATTATCTGTTTAACCCAATGCAAGCAAAATGATGGGAATTTTTGCAATGCTTTTATTGATTCTGTTCTTCATGGTACAGTGTTAATGCTTATGATTCTCAGAGGCTGTACAACAGTGGGCAAAACACAGATTTAATACCATATTAGTGTGGAGTATACTGTGCATTGGCAAGGCAATGTAAAACAAAAATGGAGGTCCTGTGTTTTGAAGATATTAATGGATGCACAGGGAGGTTCATGGCTACCCTTTTCACTTGAAAACTAAAAACCCTTCTAGGGAAGTAAGTTATCTGGTTAAATCTTTCCCTGCCAGAGCAAACATAAAGACAAGATGCAGTGCTCAGAGGAAAAACCATTAATCAGCATTGTCATAACATGCCCCTTGATTCCATTGCTTCATTTCAGAAGGTGACATCAAGAATAATTACCATCAGTCATGCAAATTTCAAGACGCTTATAGAAGAAATTACGTTAACATCCAACTTCAAATTTAAAGAGTACTTTAAAATGTTTGTGTATAATGTTCAAAATCAGGAAAAAAAATCTCCCAAACTCCTTAAGGCATTTTCAGCCACATAAACTAAAATAAATTCAGCAACATAAACTGGTTCTCATGAATTCTGGCACCAAATCAGTGAAGACTATACCAACAAAAATATCACTCCCTGGTTTTCAGAGAAGAGCTGGAAAAAAAATCGCTGTAAATACACAACTTTGCTTGACTTCCTATCAATAGTTATTCTCAACAGACATGATGAGTTGGAGACACAGGGCTGGACAATATTGTTGCCTCAGTGCCTAGATACAGCCTGAAAGAACAGGTTGGCCTTTGCTTATATTTTACTTGAGAGATATGAATAAATATTGAGCTTTTTCTAGCCCCTCAAATCCTTCAGCTTGGTCTAGCAGCCCTCTGATTGCACCAACAATCAATTATCTTGGATCAAAGACAAATGCAAACAAGAAGAATGAAGTTTCCTAACATGTGTGGGATACAGAGTGAGAATTAACATGGAAGGCCATACACTATATGCCTAAATATTTAAATTATAAACCAAGTAATAATGATTAGATAACATATTTTCTATTCAACTGTCTTGACAAATGCTTTTTAATGTTGTGGGCAGTCAAGTTCAAATTTGGAATTCTCAAATTCTTTGCAGTTTCTCATCAGCCCATAGGATTAAGAAAGTGCCAGTCCCTAGACCTGGTGTGTCTCTTACTTCTAGTTCTGAGGCGAACCGTGAGGGTACTTGCAGGTATGCCTGTAGAGATATTCACCTATAAGGTGCAAGATCCTTCCACACTCCTCAACCTCTTCACCCTCATAAATAGCTACTTTAGTCTATTTGGACCTAGGGGAATGGACTATACATATGGGTGATGGTCCTGGAGGATTAGCATAGAAGTAGACTCCAGCTCTTAGGGCAAGAAATTCAATGATTCTAGATTTATGGAATATAGTCTAGAAGAGAAGAAGCATGGTTCCTAGGAGAGTGAGCCTGCCTGCTTATTCTCTCTTTGCTTCATGAGGAGGGGTACATCAAGACAAGGGACAGAATTGAGTCCTCTAAAGTATGACCTTGGTACAGCAACTAGTTGGTATTTCTCAAACCTAAGGCTAGGACCAGTGATGTGTTTCTATGGTAGAAATGCCTACTTCTACAATCTTCCATCTTGGATGTTATTCTTGCCTATAAAGTATAATCTAGAAAACGTTTAACTCTCAATTGGAGGGGGGAAAAGATCATTCTTACCTTAGGTTATTGCACAGCATTTTGTAATAACTTAGGTCAAAGTTCTAAATTGCTAAGATCAAATCAAATGGCCCATGCCTTTTGCAATTGTTTTCTGAGGGATTTTTAAATCAAATTTAACATGGGTTATCACATATAAGCCATGGTCAAACCTGGATGGACTCATCTTCATACCAAATGAGTCCTTTCATTTAGGAGATACTCTGTACATGGTATACCATGCCTTTATGTGAGTTTGGTCTAGTTTAGACTTTTTCCATTCATACTAATATCTTATATGTCAGACTGTCCACTGCAAAATGAACCTCCCTTATTCATGTGTTTTTTCAGGGAGCAGCTCTCTGGGGTTTATTCATTTTCTTCACTTTCTATTATCCTCTTGACATTTTTGAACAATCTTCCCCATCTCTTCCTTACTCTACAAGTCATTCTGATTATACACAAATGTTTTGTGCCTAGAAACAAATGTCAACACAAAGACAATTCTTCAAGTTTCTCAGAAAATTACATATTGCCCTCACAGATCATAAAGGCATAGGCTGAGGCAGACTGTTTCCTTCTGAATAGGAATCTCAATAGACTTCATCTTTCGTATATGCATGCTTCATTTTACAATGTTGTCAGACAAGGTTGGATGAGGGGTGAGGGGATAAGCAGTTACTTTAGCATCTCAAGTCTACAAATAACGTTAAAATGAAATATAAAACTTGGGGCTTGTTAGGGAAACACAGGCTTTGAGTCAGCCCCTTAATTCCAACAACCCTTTTAGTCCATCATATACCTTACTGCAATACTCACTTTGGAAGGAATCTAATGATATATTCATTCTCATAAATCCATGGATTTAATCTGAGTTGTATTCATTTACATTTTTAACCAACCAAAACTAAAAAGTAAATACACATATAAAGGACGGATGATAAAACCAAGTAACTTTACGGTAAGCAAGCCAGACTTTTCCTGAGTTCATGTGTAAACTATGGCAGTAATAATCCCTAACACATTCTATGAATGTAATTGCAAATGATAAGGATAATGCCCAAATATCAAACACTTTTATTTTGGGTTATATACACATTTATAGTTGGCATTTAACTGGTAAGACTGACTATTAAGTAGAATGCTTATTCAGACATATCTTAAATAGAGTTAAGACTCTCTTCCTAAAGGAAACAATCTTTCCTTTTGCACCAGCTCGACCAACTGCAATTTTTTAAGTTGAGAGAACTGGCCCAGCTCTCATTTTCAACATATCCAAATAAACTGTGAATGATCCCCAGGAGGTCAATAAGTCACAATAAACTAAAATCTCCAGTTTTTTCTTTCTGCAGGACTACAGTGTTACTCATACTTTTTTTTTAAGCCACATTCTATTCCAGGAATCTTGGGAATAAGAAATCATAGTAACTATAATTTGTTAAGTGTACCTTATTCTGTGCTAAATGCTTTATACATATAATTCAATGCTTACAATAACAATGTAAATCAGGTACTGTGAACACCTTCATATAACAGATACAGAAACAGAAGATCAGAAAATTTTGGTGATTTGACCAAAATCACACTGCTTAAAACATGTCGAACTGAGATTTGAAACTAAACCTGGATGACTTTCATAATTCATGCTTTAACTAATATATGAGGTTTTTTCCCCAGTAGATCAAAATATTTTACCTCAGAATACAGTTGTGTTTCTCTGTTCTAGGATGTAGCAGTATTCCTATTGTGCTCATGAGTGCCAATCACGGAGTTACTCAGTAAGACCAAAAATCTGAGGATCTTTCTAAGAATTGTCTTGATGGCTTGTTGAAGCCACTGTGTATTACATAACACAGTGACTTACTCTCTTCTGTGGTTCACCAAAGTGTGACACAAAGCTATGAACACTCCTATAAAGCAGCGTTGGTTATGATAGCCCTCTGGATATAGTCTCAGAATATGGTTCTGAAACATTCATCTCCCACTCCCAGCAGTTTCCAAAATCATGTACCTAATAAGCAACTTACCAAATGATTCAAGTATTTAATACAACTTGTAAAACCAAGTCTGGCTGGGTATATTTGCACATAAAATCCACAATATCACTTGTTAATTAGATCTTATTTAATTGACCACAGAAGAGTCTAATGGAATGAATTAGTGGTGTTTGAATTTCTGTTGGCATTGATGATAATGACAATACAATCTTATTTAATTTAAGCTCAGCTTTGGTAAAACTGTTATGGCTCTGAAATTAGTAAAACCCACCGGTTTCCTGCTTTTTCCTAAATCTAATTTAGATTACATGGGATGCTCTCTTATTAGTTAGTGGTTTTGAGACGTGGCCTTTATAAACCTAGAGGAAGCCAATGATAATTAAGCCAAGGGCAATTGTTCTGTATGAGTACATATACCTGCCTCAAACTGAGTTTGACATATGTCTAATTTTTTAGAATCACTAAGAATAATGGCACATAAGTTTTCAGAAGCAAAGGGGAACAATCTGTTCTTTTGACTGTCTGATGAAGGAAGCATAATTGTTTAGTATGATCATTATAGTGAATGATTTTTATGCATACTTTTTAAGCTGGGGGATATATACATATATAATCCAAAATGATATAATTATATTATTTCCCTTTCATATAAAACACTGTCACTAAGGAAGCTTATAGATATTGCCTTGTTTTTTTCAAATGTGAAGAAAATTTAAGTCATTAGTATGCTTTTACTTGGTCCCTGTTTATTTTCTTATGAAATTCCAAACTCCATAAAGTTTAATCAACCATTCTCTACTGGTCTCAAAAAGTCGGCCATTGGGTAAAGTTAAGCCCAGGTTGGATGGTAAAAATTTGCCTCCTAGTCTAGGTGCAGTGGCTCACACCCATAATCCCAGCACTTTGGGAGGCCAATGTGGGCAGATTACGAGGTCAGGAGATTGAGACCATCCTGGCCAACATGATGAAACCCCGTCTCTACTAAAAACACAAAAATTAGCTGGGTGTGGTGGCCTGTGCCTATAATCCTAGCCACTTGGGAGGCTGAGGCAGGATAATCACTTGAACCTGGGAGGCGGAGGTTGCAGTGAGTCAAGATTGCACCATTGCACTCCAGCCTGGCAACAGAGTGAGACTCAGTATCTAAATAAATAAATAATAAATTTGCCTTCTAAGGTTAATCAGAAGTTAGTCCTCTGTGTGGTCATTCCACTTTTGAAGTTGGTGACACCGTATTTATCTGCAAGGATTACCGCTTGATTATCACAGTACTTGAGGAGTTCAGATGTATAAATACCAGTGCATGGATCAATGTGGAAACATACAATAATTTATCTTGAGTGGTTTTTGTAGTTCATCTTTGCACTGTTGTATACATTGTATACACTATGCATGGATTGCTATCCTTCCTCTCTCTGAAGTTTTAAAGGCTGTTCATTAGCAGCAAGATGTAGAGCTTTCCATTGTCCTGATCCAAAAGAAATTTCCAAAAAGTACATTATTTATTAGTATTATTAAATATGTTGCAAACATAATGACATAAATAATCTATTATTTAGTTATCAAAACAAGACTGGGCAATTCTGTTTGGTTGCACTTTGGAGAATCCTTGATTTCATTTTAATTCAAGTATACAAATCAAACACACCTCTTTCTTTTACACAATGCCAGCACAGGCAACCCTCAACCACACTTTCAGATTCTTAACGATTTATTTTAAGCTCTTGAATAGTGATGACCCAATATCAGTCCCCTTAAATCAGTACTTTCTCAAAAGGAACCAAGAAGGCATTTAGCCTCAGACTCAAAAATGATCCAACCCACATCAAGGCTACCAGTTCTTGGTGAAAATGGAACTGACTCTGAGAGTCTTCCAGCAACCTCTCTCCTCAGCAACAAGTTATTTACCAAAAACCAATGGAGCTGAAATGTCATGACATTGAATTTTTAAGACAACAGTTTCTCATTTCCTTGCCAGAATTGGAAAGAGATAAAATGAAATAAACAGCATTAAAATAAAACAAGTCTCATTCCTGGTAACTTCTGATATAAGCATCATTTTCTTTTCAGCAAAATCTTCGCTCTACTTCTCAAAGAATATGAAAAGCTCAACTGATGGGACAAACAGGAAATTATTATTCTTATTATATACTTCTTTTACAATGATAATTATGGCATGAAGACATCTTTTACATAGTAAAATGAACATCTTAACGTTTTGCAAAGAATGTGGTTATTTCCTTCCTGGGAGTGGAAGTTCAGAGAGAGCAAAGAGAGAAAGGGATACTGATATTTCTGAGAGTCTGCCAGGGGAAAGCCTGCCTGGCCAGTTTAGTGGCAGAGCTGAGTCTGAATAAGATATTTTGCTGCCTAAAGAATGCCAGCTTCTGCCTTGATAACTTCCCATTTGGCAAGTACTAAGTGTGTTGATTTTTACAGTTGATATTACAGAAGTGTATGCAGGAAAACAAAACAAAAAAACAAAAAACACAGGCTGCTGAGCTCAAGATTCTATTGCAATCACAATAGCAATGTATATTTTCTAAGAATGTTACCATTAATGTTCTAGAATCCTATGATTAGAAACTGCAGGCTTTTGTATGATTTGGTAGCCCGGCTCAGGGCTGAATGATGTCTTGATAGGGATATATCAAAGAATTGAAAGAAACACAAAACTAAGGAGGGACCACTCTAGGCACATGCCTTTATCCCTTAATCTAAGGCTCATTGTACTTCTTTTGATTAATTAGATTCCCAGTGATGCAACTGCATTGAAATAAATGTATTAAATTTGGTATCAGCCTCGGTTCTTTGATTTCCCATTTCAGATACATTTTTGCACATATTCAAAGAAAGTTTCACATAGTCCCAATTCATTACCTTCCCCTTTTCTGTTTACAGAAGGAAACTTAGCAGGTTGCCTGACTTTGCCTAACTTCCATATCCCAAACAGCAAGAACAAGTTCAATTGCCAAAAAATTTCATCTCATCAATGAACTTTTCTCTGGATATTAGATTTCATAATTTAAAAAAACCTCACAGTCATATTCTAGATCATGGTAAAAACCAACATGATCATTCTTCAGCTGCTACAGAATGTATTCAACCATTCATGTGGACAACTATCTACCTATCCAGTCATTTTTTTGACAATATCTCTGGGACACCTTTTTGGGTATAACGGTTGGGAAAAGGGAGTAACCTCCCATGGAAGAATTGTTTTCACATCTAGTTTTAGTAGATAGGTTTAAATGTTTACTCTAGTATGAAATGTGTACTTTCCCAGTACTGCAGTCTTGAACAATGCAATTCTTCTTTATGCACACACATGTGTATGCACACACTTATATACAACAACTGTTATTTACCTGTATGAGTAGAGAGGAACACTGGTGGAGAAAATTTCGAACAGAAGAAAATTCAAAAGTTATTCATACTTATAAAGTACATATGTTTTGGTGCTGGATTTGCCTTCCAAATTATGGTAATATTAAAGAGAATGTGCATTCTCCAATCATGTACCAGCTATAGAGTGAGACAGAAGAGGCTTGGTGAGGGACAAAAAGGAGGAAGAAGTGGCTTTCAAAAATCAGAGAAGTGAGCAGAAAGCAAGCAGCACTTTTTTTTTTTTTTTTTTTTTTTTTGACAGAAAATTTGTCTGTAACCCAGGCTGGATCTTGGCTTACTCCAACCTCCACCTCCCAGGTTCAAGTGATCCTCCCACCTCAGCCTCCCAAGTAGCAGAGACTACAGGCACAAGCCACCATGCCTAGCTAATTTTTGTATTTTTAGTAGGGATAGGGTTTCACTATGTTGGCCAGGCTGGTCTTGAACTCCCGGTGTCAAGTGATCCACCCGCCTCGGACTCCCAAAGTGCTGGGATTAGAGGCCTGAGCCACCATGCCCAGCCAGCAAGCAGCATTTGAAAATGCATTCTGGAC
>CAUYLG010032504.1:0-11234 GCA_963573385.1 Cacajao melanocephalus | reverse complement strand
CCATTTTTAGACTGCATTCTAGCCTGGGCAATAGAACAAGAATCCCGTTCTCTCTCCCTCTTTCTCTTCCTCTTTCTTTCTCTCTTACATTCTTTTTTTTTCTTTCTTTCACTCTCACTTTCTTTCCTCTCTTTTTCTTTCCTCTCTTTTTCTTTCTTTCAAAAATAAAAAAAAAGACTCTATCTTAAAACAAACAAACAAACAAACAAAAAACACCTTAAATTTAAAAAAAATTACCAATGCATATATTCTTTGATTCGGCAATATGATGTACGTAATAGAGTATTGCTTATTAGCAAAAAAACTAGAAATAACTGAAATGTACATCAATAGGGGACAAAATTATGATATATCCTACACTGAAATACTATGTGACCATAAAGAATAAATAACACGGCAGCTCTTTCAACACTGATAAAGAATATGGAGTAATTTCCAAGATATACTATTAGTTTGTGGGTTTGTTTTTAGTTTGTTTGTTTAAGTACAGTTTATACAGTCAGTGTGTTTAGCATTTGTGGCTTTTTTTGGGTTGAGGGGGTGGTGATTATAGAGAGAGGGTCTCACTCTATCACACAGGCTGGAGAGCAGTTGCACAACGATAGCTCATTGCAGCCTCAAACTCCTGGGCTCAAGCAATCCTCCTGCTTCAGCCTCCTAAGTAGCTAGGACTATAGGCCAGTGCCACCATACCTGCCTAATATTTTAAGACTTTTTGTAGCAAAGGGTCTCACTATATTGCCCAGACTGCTCTTGAACTCCTGGCCTCAAGATATCTTCCCTCCTTGGCCTCTCAAAGTGCTGGGATTACAGATGGGAGCCCCCATGCCCAACCTCATTTGTGTTTAATAGGGAAAAAAGGAATACAATTATATAATCATTGGAGAGTCACAAACTATAACTGATAACACTGGTTGCCCCAGGGAAAAGGAAATGGGTATTTGGGGCACACAGCAGTATGGAGACTGCTCACCATATCCTCTTACACACTGTGCCTTTTGAATTGTGAATCATATGAATACATATGTACTGTATTTTTTTAAATAAAATTAAAGATACTTTTTACTTTTTATTTTTTAAGACCAGTCAAGTACAGTAGTGAGAAGGGGGAAAGGGTAGAACAAGTCTGATCTTTAACTGACTGTGAACACTCAATTGAGAAAACTCATTACCTTTGGACCAGCTTATGTTTACATTTCAAAAAAACAGAGAGATGGCAACCAACCTTTAAACACAGGTATGCAGATGACCATTTCCAGAAGCAATGTGACACAGTGGACTTTAGCTCAGCCCTAGGGTGGTTCCACCACTCATTAGTGAGCAAGCCACCTACTGTCTCTGAGCCTGTTTCCCCTCCATCAGATGGTGGTATTTCCACCTGCCTACCTCCATGGGTTACTGTAATGATCAAATGAAATCATGGATATAAAAGCACTCTTAAAAATTATGAAGTACTTTATAATACACACTTTATATACTTTAATATATACTTTTTAAAGTATTACAAAAATAGAGATGTCAAGAGAGGGATGTGGTGATCAGTGGAAGACGATGAATTTAGGCCATTCTTATTTGAAGTAAAGAGACAAAGATTTAGAATTCACCTCTTTAAATAGAGGTGATTAACTCACAGAAGTATAACAGATCTCTGAAGGATAAACATTCAACAAACAGAAGTGTAATACTGCAGAACCAGAAAGGACCCTGAAGATCCTCTAAGCCTTTGCTACTTTGCATCACTTGTGAATGTATTAAAAATACTGAGAATCTCAGGTCCCACCACAGACCTACTCAATCAGAATATGTACTCTAACAAGATTCCCTAGGCAATTCATACAGACATTTTAAGTTTAAGAAGCACTGATAGGCAGGGCGCGGTGACTCACACCTGTAATCCCAGCACTTTGGGAGGCTGAGGCGGGCGGATTGCCTGAGCTCAGGAGTCCACCAGCCTGGGCAACACGGTGAAACTCAGTCTCTACTAAAATTAAAAAAAAAATTAGCCAGGCATGGCAGCGTGCATCTGTAGTCCCAGTTACTCGGGAGGCTGAGGCAGGAGAATTGCTTGAACCCAGGAGGCAGAGGTTGCAATGAGGCAAGATCACGCCACTGCACTCCAGCCTAGGCGAGAGAGTAAGACTCCTTCTCAAAAAGAAGAAAAAAAAAAAAGCAGTGCTCTAGGCCATCTTCCTTATTTTTCAGATAACAAAACTGAGGCCCTACTCAGTGAAGGGATTTACCCATGTTTGCACTGTCAATAAGTAGCAAAATGCAGATTTGGACACTGGCTTGATCCCCTGGACTGGGTACACCATGTATTTGCTTCCCAGACACCCTGTTTCAAAACCTTTGAGACATCTTTGCCTTTCAAACCTCCCATGTTCCCCCTACCATTTCTAATTGGCCGTCTAGATCCATCAATTCTTTCTTTACAATTTCTTTGGCATACACTGCTTCTCTTCCACTCACTTCATTCACTGCCCTAAAGCTACTATTGTTCATACTATGAAAAACCAGCTTCCCTCTCCTGTGCATGTATCAACTTCCATTTCTGTAAACAAGAGTACACTTTCAAATAGCAAGCTCTATGTAATTCCTTAAGACGGTGCAAGTCGTTAAAAAGCATTAAAGTTTAACATGCTGATTTCAGGCAGAATTTGTATTTGAAACCCAGCAAGATTAGCGGCTATAACTTTGTAATTCTAACTCAAAAATATTCACGTCTTCCCTTCCATTATTTCTTTCCTATTACCTCCTTTTCTTTGCCCTTGAACTAACTTTAACATAACAAGGTCCTCCCATTTTAATCAAGCTTTACTAAAATACAGTTCATCATCCTTCAGTATCCTCAGGGGATTCATTCCAGAAGAGCCACCACCCTAATCCCCCACCACCACAGATTAAAAAAAAAAATCTGCAGATGCTCAAGTCCCTGATACAAAATGGCATAGTATGCATATAACGCATGCAACATCCTCTTGTACACTTTAAATCATCTCTAGATTACTTATAATATCTAATGCAAGGTAAATCCTATCTAAATAGTTGTTATACTGTATTGGGGTTTTTTGTACTTTTTTAAAATTGTGGTATTGTTTTGATTTGGTTTTTTCAGGCTAGTCAAGTGAGGAACTGGAAGTGGAGAAGGAACAAAGAAGTCTCTAACTGGTTTTGATCAACTAGTTGTGAACACAACTGCATTTGACTAGCCTATTGAGATTTTGTTTTTCTGAATATTTTCTGCCTGTAATTGGTTGAATCCAGAATCCACAGATGCGGAGGGCCAATTGTAAATTCAAAGTATCATCTTCTGAATTTATAGCTCTTACTATCCGCATTCTCATGCCTTTATAATTCTCTCCTATATACTCCAACCTAAGAAACCAAAGTATTTCAACATTTCTTGAGTACTCATGATGTGCCAGGCACTATGCAATAAAGCAAAGGTCTAAATAGCTTTGAGTACATTTCCTCCATAAATGCAAAATAATTAAAAGCCCCAGTCTCTGCCTCATTTCCATTTCTGCACCAAGAAATGTTTATTAAGAGCAAATAAGATAGTCTTTTACAGATGTTTAGCCCCAATAGGGAAAACTGAACAGACAGGAATAAGCCACTCAGAACATTAAGGCTAATGCCTGTGCAACAGCCTGTATACTACTACAGCACTAGAATAAGAGAATCCCAAGTACAAATTGAGTTTGAGTCCATCTACGTGGAAAAAAAAAAAAAATAGGGGGTGCTTCAAAATGCAGTTGTGAGCTATTTACTTCAGCGCTACCGAACACTGCTTTTGTGATACAGAATAAACTTAGCAGGACTGAGTTTGAGTCCTAGCTCCGCTATTGCACTTGGAAATGTATTTAACATCTCTAAGCTTCAGATACTTCACTGTAAAACAGAGCTAATAATAGTTTCAACCTCACAGAGCTGCAATGAGGAGTAAATAGAGTAAGTGTAAAGTGCTTAGAACACAGGGTTAATACATACGATAATTCAATAATGTTACCACTATTATCAATTACCCTAAAGTTTCCTCAGCCTTTAGTGGTAAGCTTACCTGTAGTTTCAAAATCTAGCCACCTAATTCAAGCTTTTACAGGTTCATGAACGTACAGGCAAATGTGAAACTGAAAAACCGTGTTTTAATTCCAACAAGCAAACAAAGTAAGATAGTAGTTGGGGAAAAGCCTGAATTTAGAACCAAAACAGTTGGGTTTGAACTCTAGCTCTGTCATACTCTTTTCTAGGCCTTGGTTTTTCACCTGTTAGAGGAGAAGGGCATGGTTCTAACTACTATGGCTAAAAATACTATGAGAATTGTTTTAAAGAGATTCGCTACTAAAAAGACGAGGCAGAATGGCTGAAGATAAAAAGGATGAGAAAGTCATTGATGAATAATTTTTAAAGGATATTTCTGGAATGACTGTGATAATGAGCTATAAATCTCAACTGCAAAAAAATATGGCAGCAAAAGGTAATCACTAATTGGACTAAAATTAACACCTGTGTTAAAGTAGATCATACAAAATAGGTCATTCTTGTCATCCCAAACTAAAACAGGGTTGAGAGGCTAGGAGTAACAGGGCACATTGCTCCAAGAATGTAATTCTCCGCAAACCTGGCTGCTGAAACTGCTGAAACCAGTTTTAACATTTATCCTTTTTATACAACCTCTAACCTTTTGTTTGTTCTCTCTCCTTTTTCCTTTTTTTTTTGGAGTCTCACTCTGTCGCCAGGCTGGAGTGCAGTGGTGCGATCTCAGCTCACTGCAACCTCTGCCTCCAGGTTCAAGCAATTCTCCTGCCTCAGCCTCCTGAGCAGCTGAGACTACAGGCACGCACCATCACACCCAACTAAATTCTTGTATTTTTAGTAGAGACAGGGTTTCACCATGTTGGCCAGGATGGTCTTGATCTCTTGATCTTGTGATCCACCCACCTTGGTCTCCCAAAGTGCTGAGATTACAGGCATGAGCCACCGCGCCCGGCGCATGTATGGTCTTAAGTGTCTCCCTACAGACTGTTAGATGCAAGGACATACACACACACACACACACGCACAAAGAATTACAGTTGAGAAATCAGACAATACCTTGACAGGGTGACCAAAATTAACACTACCAATGAAGGACAAATGAACATCCAGAAGTGATACCTTATGAAGGACATATTATCACCCATGCAATATTCCAAATGAAAATGTATAATCTGAATCTAATCATGAGGGAAACATCAGATAAACAAAAAATGAGGAATGTTCTATTTTTTTAAAAAAGGGAGCAGGATCTGTATTATGATAGTGACATTTAAAATAAGACAAAGAGGCTGGGCATGGTGGCTCACGCCTGTAATCTCAGCACTTTGGGAGGCCAAGGCAGGCGGATCACCTGAGGTCAGCAGTTCAAGACCGGCTTGGCCAACATGGTGAAACCCTGTCTTTAAAAAAAAAAAAAAAAAGAAAGAAAGAAAGAAAGAAAGAAAGAAAGAAAGAAAGAAAAAATAAAATAAAATGAAGAAAAGCTGTGGAAATGCTCTACATTAAAGAAGAGACACAACAGCTAAATGTAATGCTACCTACCCTAGGCTAAATCCTGAACTGGATGAGGAAAATTTCTAAAATGGACACTATGGAATCAACTGATGAACCTCAGATTAAAGTATCAATATTAAATTTACTGATGTTGATAACTATGCTGTGGATATGAAAGAGAATATCCCTATTCTGGGAAATACATACTCAAGTATTTAACGGTAAAGGGTCATGATGTATGTAACAACTTTAAATGATCCACATAAAATTATGTATCTGTATACATATTCAGAAAGAGAGCAAGCTTACAAATGAAGCAAATGGAGTAAAATGTTAACAGACAAATCTGGGTAACAGGTATGCAGGTGCTCTGTAAAACAGACATTTATGAAATAAAGTGTTTTACTTTTGCAATTTTTCCATAAGCTTGAAATTCTTCCCAAATAAAAATTTTAAAAAATAAAATAAAGACTGTTCTTTTCTACCTACAGGATAATGTCCAAATTCCAAATTCCAAAGCATGGCATATGTGGCCCTTTATAATCTAACTCTGAACTATTAGTACTACTTCTCTCTGACACTGTGATATAAGAAATGCATGTCTTCGGCCTGGTTTCTAGCACACAGCTCCTAAAACCCTTGGTATAGGGTGACAGAAGCATCTTTTGTTATAATGTAATAATTGGTAGTTTCTAGTTCCTGACACAAGAGCTCCTAAGACCCCTGGAATCTCTGGAGTAATAAGTGTCTTTTGCATGCTAATGAGATAACTGGTGGTCGCAGTCCCTCAAAGAGCTTTAGGACAGAAACACTGAGGCATGATTAGGGTATTATAACTTTTAGCTCTACTCCTGACCTCCAGCAAGGGGAGAGAGGCTGGAGATTGAGTTAATCACCAAGAGCCAATGATACAATCAATCATGGCTACATAATAGGACCTCCTTGAAACCCTAAACAATAGAGCTTGGAGAGCTTCTGCAATGGTGGACACATAGAAGTGCTAGGAAAGCAGTGCATCCAGAGAGGGCATGGAAGCTCCACGGCCCTTCACCCATACTTTGCCTAATTTATCTCTTCCATTGTCTGTTCCAGGGCTGTATCCTTTATCATGAACCTATAATAATAAATAAAATGTTTTCTTGAGTTCTGTGAGCCATTCAGACAAATTATTGAACACAAGGACAAGGTCATGGTAATCTTCAATTTATAGCTGATAGCTGAGAAGTAAAGGAGCCCTGCGACCTGGGACTTGCCACTGATATCTGAAGTGGGAGCAGCCTTACAGGACTGAGCCCTTAACTTGTAGGCCATAACTCCTGGTAAATAGCATCAGAATTAAACTGAATGCAAGGATACTTGTCAGAAGTGTCATAAGTAGAACAGTACAGACTGTCCTAGGTACAGATGGTCCCTGACTTAGGAGGTTTGACTTAATGATGTTTTTACTTTACGATGGCATGAAAGTAAAATGCATTCAGTAGAAATCGTACATGGAGTACCCACACGACCATCCTGTTTTTCACCTTCAGGTCAGCATTCAATAAATTACATGAGTAAATCACATGAGATATTCAATATTTTTTTTTAAATCAGCATTGTGTTGGACGATTTTGCCCAACTATAGGCTAATGGAAAGTGTGTGAGAACACAGGCTAGGCTAAGCTACGGTGTTCGAGAGGTTAGGTGCATTAAATGCACTTTCAACTTAGCAATGTTTTCAGTTTACAGTGGGTTCATCAGGACATAACCCCATCGTTAAGTCCAAAGGCATCTGTACTCTCCAACTCTTTTCTACCATCCTCCCCTAAGCTCCTAAACTCTGGCCTCACTTAATTATCCACCATTCCTTTCTATACCTTCTTACCTTTTTGCTCAAGCTGGTCCCTCTGCTAGACGCATTTCCCGTCTTTCCCACTTCAGTATTTTTTTTGAACCATCTCTTACATTACGCTAAAATGGCCTAGTGACATACTTGTCTTACTCATTAGATTATGAGTCCCTCTAGGTCAAGGACACATTTATCCTGTATCTTCAGTGCCTGACAAATGGAAATAGCAATGACAGTAGCAACAACTAACATTTTTTGAACACTGACCATAATCCCAGCACCTTTTTAGGGAAATTTACGACTCATTTAATCCTCTCAACAACCCTACAGGGTAGGCTATTTCCATTTTACCTAAGTCGCCCTGAGGCATACAGAGATTAAATAACTTCCAGAGTGCCTAACTTAGTTTAGGAACATAGGAAATGGCTGGACCAGAATTTAAACACAAGCAATCAGGTTCTAGTGTCCATATTCTTAACCACTGTGGGATACATGGTAGAAACTCAAAATATAACTGTTGAACTAATGATGGTATAGAACAGAGTTGAACACAGTATTTGTAGAATGAAAATATTTGAGACAAAAGCATTTGGCAATTGAAGAAATGGAGGCACACAAGTGTGCACAGAGCTACAGATAACCTAGTCTTCTCACTGTAAAGGTGAAGACCCTGAGGATCAGAACAAAGCGCTTCTTCCAAAGTTATCTTAGTTATACTGAGGGCCAGCCTTACAAGTCTTCCTATGCAGCCACATTAAAGAATACTTACTTGCTGTAAGAAGCTGCAAAACCATATTCAAGGATATTCTGGCATTCCAAGAATAACAGAAGTTGGAGAAAGAAGTACACTAGAGTATAATGCAGTATGTGATACATAGAAGGAATTTAATACCAATTAATTGGCCAGGCGTGGTGGCTCACAATTGTAATCCCAGCACCTTGGGAGGCCAAGGCGGGCAGATCATTTGAGGTCAGGAGTTCAAGACCAACCTGGCCAACAAGGCAAAACCCCATCTCTACTAAAAATACAAAACTTAGCCAGGCGTGGTGGCATGCACCTGTAATCCCAGCTACTTGGGAGGTTGAGGCACGAGAATTGCTTGAACCCAGGAGGTGGAGGTTGCAGTGAGCTGAGATGGTGCCACTGCACTCCAGCCTGGGTGACACAGTGAGACTTTGTCTCAAAAAAATAAAAAGAAAAAGTCAGGCACAGTGGCTCATGCCTATAATCCCAGCACTTTGGGAGGCCGAGGCAGGTAGATCACGAGGTCAAGAGTTCGAGACCAGCCTAGCCAATATGGTGAAACCCTGTCTCTACTAAAAATATAAAAATTAGCCAGGTGTGGTGGTGCATGCCTGTAGTCCCAGCTACTTGGGAGGCTGAGGCAGGAGAGTCTGAACCCAGAAGGCGAAGGTTGCCCTGAGCACAGACTGTGCCACTGTATTCCAGCCTGGATGACAGAGTGAGTCTCTGTCTCAAAAATAAATAAATAAATAAAATAAAAATAAAAAGAAGACAAATATTTCATGGCACATGAATATTAATAATTTCAGTATCCTTAAAGTTTTACCGGAATAGAGCCACACTCATTTGTTAACATATAGTAAAGGGTTGTTTCTGTACTACAGCAACCCGTTGAGTACTTGCTACTAAGACCCTAGGAGGCCTGAGACAGAAACATGTTAACCATCTGGTCCTTCACAGAAAAGCTTGCTAACCGCCTTGTCTCTCATGCATCAGAAAGTAAGGTCCACAAAGGCAGTGCCTCTGTCTTGCTTGCTGTTTTATTTCCAGCACCTAGACAGTCCCTGGCATTTATAGGCATTTACAGGCATTTACATTTGTGCAATGTTAAATAAGTGAGGAATTACTCAAATGAACTTTAAGAAGCCAAACAAAATGTGTCATAGTTAAGAAAGTCTTTCAATTGCACTGATCCTTACAGGATACCTTAAAGAAGAAAAGAATGTCATTGAGAAAGTGGTATTGCCTTCATTCACTAAAATGTTAATGTCCAGGTATACAGGAGAAGCAGCTTTCTAATTTTTTAGTAGTTTTTGGATAGTAATACAATATAAAAAACGCAGCTAATCTGCAGTTAAGAAATTCTGCAATTTAGCAGGGTACAGTAGCACACATCTACAGTCCCAGCTATTCCAGAGGCTAAGGAAGAAGGATCCATTTAAACCCAGGAGTTCGAGGTTGTAGTGCATTACCTGTGAATAGCCGCTACACTTCAGCCTAACCCTGAACAATATAATGAGACCCAGTGTCTCAAAAAAAAAAAAAAGAAAAAAAAAAAAAAAGAAATTCTGCAACTCTACATTGTCTTCATCTAATAATCAGACTGGCCAGGCACTGTGGCTCACGCCTATAATCCCACTTTGGGAGGCCAAGGTCGGTGGATTGTTTGAGCTCAGGAATTTGAGACCAGCCTGGGCAACATGGCAAAACCGTATCTCTACCAAAAAAAAATACAAAAATTAGCCAGGTATGGTGGCATGCACTTGTAGTCTTGGCAGCAAAACTCTGTCTCTACACCTGTCTCTACAAAAAAAAATATATATATATATATACACGTATATATATATATATGTGTGTGTATATATATATATGTATATATATGTGTGTATATATACATATGTATATATATGTGTGTATATATATGTGTGTGTATATATATATGTGTGTGTATATATATGTGTGTGTGTATATATATGTGTGTGTATGTGTGTGTATATATATATACGGGTTTCACCATGTTGGGCAGGCTGGTCTCTAATAAAATATATATTATAATTTAGATAGATAGATAGATAGATAGACATAGAGATATATAAGCCAGGCATGGTGGTGCATGCCTGTGGTCTCAGCTACTCAGGGGGCTAAGGTGGGAGGATCACCTAAGCCCAGGGAAGTCAAGATTGCAGGTGAGCCATGATTGTGCCACTGCTTTCCAGCCCGGGCAATCTTGTCTGAGAAAATTAATTAATCATCATCATTATCATCATCATCATCAGACTGGTGTCTTTTTTTTTAAGAGATGGGGGTCTCACTATGTTGCCTAGGCTAGAATCAAACTCCTGGCCTCAAACAATCCTCCTGCCTCAGTCTCCCAGGTAGGCTAGGATTACAGGTGCATGGCACCACGCCCAATTTATACTGATGTTTTTGATAGAAGTGTATGACTATCACCAGTCAGCCAATCACTCAGAGCACCTAAGCAGCTACTCTTTAATTTTATATTTATATTAAACATCTGCCATGTAGAGTAAATTCCAATAAGTCAATTCATGAAAACAAGTCTGAAATACCTACTACATATATAAATCTATAATGGTACCAATTCTATCCTGTAATGAGTATAGTGCTGTAAAATATCCAAGACCTGTAATGAGTACCCTACAGTCTACCTGCCTGCCTTGCTTCATAATCTATTTTCAGAACAAAAAACCAGAAAGCTTTCTTCATGTTGCTGCTTCTCATGGATGCCTAGATATTAATGTTTTAGTGGATTAAAGCAATACTGATTTTCTTGAGGACAATCTTATTTTCACTTAAAGGAGACAACGTTAAAAAAAGAGACTTTTTAAAATCCAAGACTATTTTTATTTTGTACTGTTAAAAGTTTAGTTTTCTGGATTAGCTCTCATACAAAAGAATGACTGGAATTGAGGAAGGAAATAATTCATATCCTCTGAAAGACGTAATTAGGTTGGCAAACACAATACTTACAGTTCCAAATCCTGTGCCTAACAATTCAAAGAAGGCACTTTAAAAGTATCTATTAAATAAATGGCTCTCAGTTTTTCCTACTCCGCGCTCAGAATTAGTTTTTTCTGTTGTTGTTGTTGTCTGGATTTTTTTTTTTTT